>BHFV01000819.1:1082-13189 GCA_003568905.1 Trebouxiophyceae sp. KSI-1
AGGCTCCAGTGGCCGCGGCAGGCAAGCTGCAGGGGGTGGGCAGAAGTTTTTTAGTGGTCGAAGATTCTGGGTGTATGGTGTAGGTTTTGCTATCAAGAACCCTAGGGTTTTATCCTCAGGACACGGCTCTAGCAGCGGGCTGCTGCTGCCATCCCTTGGGTCGCCCCATGGAATCAAATACACCCCCTTACTCAACCCTCTGGCTGAAGCGTTCTTGAGGCGGAAGCCCTGAACATGGCATGCCCTGAGACAGCCATGCAGTAGAGGCGGCGGCGGCAATGGAAGCCCCCCCCCCCCCCCCACAGAGCGCCTGCATCATACAGGAGAGGGGGTGCTTATGGAGACCGCAGCAGTGACATGGGGCGCACCGGCGGCGGCTCGGCGGCGGCAACGGCCGGCGAGTCCTCGGTGAGGCTGACAGCCTGGCGGGCGGCCCCGGGCGCTTCGCTGCGTGCCGAATCGGGATGGCTGCGGGATTGCAGCTCCCGGGACGGCTGCGGGCTGCCCGCCACCGGCAGCAGCTGCTGCGGCTCGTAGCCCTCCGAATCCGCCTCCGGCCGCTGCCTGCTACGGACGCGGGCCTCGGCTCAGCATGAGGCTTGCTGCGGCATGAAGCACGAATGCCTGGTTGGCGAGAGCAGCCACTGTGGTGAGAACAAGGGCGTACCGTCGCCGACGCTTGGGCTGATAGGGGCTGGAGGTCACGTTGGGCTCGGGCCGCGGCGGCCGCCCCGGCAGCTGCAGCCGCTGCAGCGGCGAGTGCTGCAGGAGGGCGCTCAGGATGCTGCCGCCGGGCGAAACCGGCTGGCGTGGCGGCCCTGGCTCCGGCGGAGGGCCCGTCGCCTGGACGACCTCGAACTGCGGGCAGCGGGCGGGCCCCAGCTCGCACGTGGGGGTCCTGGGCGGC
Source organism: Trebouxiophyceae sp. KSI-1 (assembly GCA_003568905.1). Lineage (NCBI taxonomy): Eukaryota > Viridiplantae > Chlorophyta > Trebouxiophyceae > Trebouxiophyceae sp. KSI-1. The sequence goes on from BHFV01000819.1 coordinate 1,990, forward strand.
TGGGACATCCGAGGTGCGGCCACATGCGCCCGGCAGGCGCATTTCCACCCGCGCTATGCTTTTCTTCTGTATCTCGGCCCTTGCAGCGCGTGGGAAGGGTGGCAGCGAGTCGAGAGGCTCGTGTCCGAGTCAGGCGAGCCGATGTGGCCGGCCCAACCGTCCCCGCCCCTGGGGCGCCGCGACCCGCCGGATTGTACGGCGCAGTGGGTATCGCATGAAACTAGCGCAGCCATGTCGTCGCGCAGCTCTACCGACAGCGGTGCGCGGGCGTCATGCCTCACGAAATGCCGAATGCGGCTTCGCGCGGGCCAGTCGCTTCGGCGGCAAACGGGCAGTACCTGCTCCAGAAAGGCCTCCAAGCTGTCGGTGCTGCTGGCTGCAGAGCGCGTTCGCGCCCGCAGCAGGTCGGGAGGGACCATCTTCGCTCCGTGGGGCTCTCCGCGCCCAGGATGTGTCGGCCAGGCCGGGGCTTGCCTAGCCCGCGCAGGGCCTCTTCTCCGACTCCAGGCGACTTGCAAATGCACCCCCGGTTGTGGCGTTCCGTGCAACAGACCCCAGCAGCAAGAAATGAAACTTTGAGGGGCGCGCCAGAGACGCAGGCCAGATCACTCTCGAGCGATCGATGCACGCAAGCTACAGCTACCAGCGACCGAAATTCGATAAGCTCTCGTGGTCAGCGCTTGCACCCTGCTCGAAGAGCCTTTTGGTCTGGAGCGCATGCCCGAGTGAGAGACGATTGCGATTAGCACAGAGGCAGTGACTCCTTTCGATTGCAGAAGGCTTCTCTGGCCTTTGTGCAGCTTGCAGAGTATCGGTTGCCTTTGACATCTCAACCAGAGACGGAGCATTGCGCGCGCCAAACTCTGGCCCTCTTTTTCCACGGCAACCGGGCGCCCGCTCTGCGCGCCGCCATGTCCAGGCGGTGATGTGGACTCAACACACGGGGTGTGCACCGGAGGGCCTCGGCGCGGCGGCGCGCAGAGCGGCGGCATGCGCCTCTGGCGCGCCGCGGCCTTCCTGGCGGTCTGGCTGGTGCTCAGGGCCGGTCTGGAGGCCTGGCAGCGGTCGGCGCCCGTGCCAGCCGCCGAGGCGCCTGCCAACTGGACAGGTCGGCTCTCGTTCACCTCTTTGCTGCCGGCACAGCCTTCACCAGGCCCTCAACAACACTCATGCTGCCGCAGGCAGCGCGGAGGGCGGCCACTACGATGCTGCGGAGCTGCAGCGGCTGCAGGGCCGCGTCCTTGACATGTGTGCCCCCCTCCCCTCCCAATCGCCTCCCTCACAGCAGCACGCACCAGTGTGCTGCTTACCCTTCACATCTGCTCGGCGGAATTCGCTGATGCACCCGTTACCGACCCTACAGGTTTTACCACGGCTACGACAGTTACATGGCGTACGCCTTCCCGCACGACGACCTGAAGCCGCTCTCCCGCTCCTACACAGACTCGCTCGGTGCGCACCGCCCTAGGGTTTCTGCTCAGGGCCTGCAGTGCCAACCCCACCAAGCCGCCATGCTTGGCAATCACAGCGGAAGCATGGGACTGCTAGGCAGCTGCCCTGCTCTGGAAGCTGCACGGGCGGTGCCGGAGCAGTCCTGCTGAGGGCAGGCTGCTGCCGGCTGCTCGCATCAGAGGGCGACCGGCGTTTAGGGCTTAGGGTTTTTGTTTAAGGGTTAGGGTTTGCAAAGGCGTCGTGTTTGCAAACCCAACGCACCACCCATGCCTGCACTCACCTGCACTCGGGCCTTCGAACAGGGATTGAAACCCTACAAACCCTACGAAACCCTACAAAAGTCGTAGGGCCAGACGAGGTACTCTACATGCCGCGCCGCTGGTGGCACGAAGCTGCGGCTCAGCTTCAAGCGGGCATTAAATCGATTTTTACAACCCTACAAAACCCTACAAACGCCCGCCCGAGACCCTCAGGGTTTCCGTAGTCGTCACTGAGCTTCTTTTCCGTGCGGCCGCAGGCGAGCTCGGCACGGACGGCAGCCAGCGGCCGGGGGAAGATTACGCGGGGGTGGCTATGACGCTTATCGACAGCCTGTCGACGCTGGCGGTGCTCGGCAACGCCTCAGAATTCGAACGCGCCGTCGGCTGGCTGACCGCCAACGTGCGGCCCCTCTTGTGGGAGCGGGAGCGGGGCTGAGAACAGCGTGACAGGAAAGAGTGCAAGTGGCGTGAATGAGGTGAAAAGAAGGGTGACGTGAATGAGATGAAAAGCAGGGTAAAAGGAAGCAACACAGGGAAGATAAGAGGGAAAGGCAGCTGTAAAGGCAAGGAGAGCGAAAACGGCGTGAAAGAAGTGCAAAAGAAGTGTTAAAGGCGGCAGTGGGATGTCGGTGGAGTGGAAAGCGACAGAGACGAAGGCAAGTTCGTTGTTATGTAGCTACGAAGATGGGCTTAGGGTTTAGTGTTGCCCTAAACCCTAAAAACCCAAAAGCACTAAACCCTAAAAACACGCACATGTGAATCGTAACCGACGCCGCGTAACTGAAACCATCGTAACTCCCGCAGCTGACTTTCGACCAGGACGTCCGCGTCAACGTGTTCGAGGCCAACATCCGGCTGCTGGGCGGCCTGCTGAGCGCGCACAGCCTGGCGTCCGATGAGCGGTTAGGGCCCAGGCTGATGCGCGGGGGTTACGGCGGCGGCCTGCTGGATCTGGCTTACAGCCTGGCGCTGCGTCTGCTGCCAGCCTTTCTGGAATCGCCGACAGGTGCCTCCCTTGAGGAGACCCCCATAGGCAGAAGTGGCTGCGGACGGGAGCAGTCTTGCTGTTAGTAACGGCTGAGAGGCTTAGGGTCGATTGAGGGTCTCGGCGGCAGCTCGCGAGCCTAGGCCGGTGGCTGCACGTGCTTTTTCGCGGATGCCTCGAGCAGAAGAGGCGACTGAGGAGTGTCGTGTTAGAACGTGACATCACGTCACTTCTTGTCACGCATACGCCATGTTACGTTACGTTGCGTTACGTTACTGATGGCATGGCTCTAACGTGACGCCGGAATCGTGCCGTCACGTGCGAGAGGCTGTGTCCCGTAACGCCGTTACGCCGTCACGCTCTCAGCCTGACCCTAAATCTTACTCTAAACCCCAAACCTGAAACCCTAAAGGGCCATGCGGCTGTCGCAGGGCTGCCGTACGCGTGGGTCAATCTGCGGCACGGCCTCGACAACAGCAGCCGCGCGGTGACGGAGACCAACGCAGCCGCCTGCGGATCTCTCATACTGGAGATGGCCACGCTGTCCCGGCTAACAGGTTGCTCGCCTTTCGTCTTGCGCCCTAAACCCTAAAACGCCCCCGGCACCCCGAGCTTGTGGGCATGATTATGAGCTCATGGGCATGGGAGCTCATCGGCATGATTACGGGTTTAGGGTTTGGGCTTAAGGGTTTAGGTTCCCTTAAACCCTAAAACAACAAACGGGCATGCGAGGGTGAGCACGAGACGCATGGGGATGCAAAAGCTTAGGCATGCCAGCACCAGCCCTGCCACTAAACCCTAAATCATAAACCCTAAGACAGCCCTAAACCCTAAAATACCCAAAACAGCGCGAGAGCAAGTGAGCGCGGTCGCTCCGCCCGTTCGAGACCCCGCCAGCCCCGATCCAGCTGGCGAAAAAAAAACCCCCAAAACGGTCGCATCCGAACGTCCCGAATCGCCCTAGTAACCCTAATAAACCCTTAACCCTAAAGCCATCGTCAGCCTCCGAATCACGCGACCCCCGGCTGCCGTCCGTGCGGCAGGCAACCCGGTGTTCGAGGACGCGGCGGTGAGGGCGCTGCAGCGGCTGTGGGCCATGCGTTCGCCGCTCGGCCTGCTGGGCAGCTCGCTGGACATGGAGCGGGCGGCCTGGCGGGACGCGAGCGGCGGCATCGGCGCGAGCTCCGACAGCTTCTTCGAGTACCTCCTCAAGGCGTACGTGCTGCTCGGTGCGCCGGCCACTTCCTCCCGTTGTTTAGGGTTTAGGGTTTAGGATTTCGCGTTCGCAGGTTTTGGGATTTTAGGGTTTAGGGTTTGCGGGCGCGTCAGCCCAGGTCCTGCGACGGTCTAGGGTTTAGGGTTGCGGTTCCCGCTCCGCTCCGACTCGGTTTTGGTCGCGATTCCGTCCCTCGGTGTTCGTGTCGTTTCGTCACAAAACGTTACGTTACGCTACGTTACGTGACGTGACATTACGCTACGTGACGTGACATGACGTGCCGTTGCGTGACGTCTCCACTCAATGGCGGCCGCAGACGGAGCTTCTTAGCGACTCCGTTTCAGGGTTCAGGGTCTAATGTTAAAGCCCTCAGGTTGAGGGTACACTTGAAGTTCCGCTCTGCCATGTCCTTCCATTCCTCCCACCCTGCCTGCCCCCTCCCCCTATCTGCTCCCTGGGCCCCCGCTGCTGCGAGCCCTTTCGAGCGAGTACAGCGCAGAGCAGAGGCCTTCCGGAACAGCAGCTCTAGGGTTTAGGGTTTTAAACCCTAAAAACAATCGACGTGCGGAAAGTGAGCTGCCCGCTTGCCAGCAGAGGACTGCCCCGCGCCATCCAGGAACCACAGCAAAGCAACGCATGCAAGCAATCAGACGATGCAAGAAAGCACAGTGCTGCGCTTCCGTCCTTCCCTTCAGCTCGAAAACGCATTACCGCGCCCCTCCTTTCACTCCAAGAACGTGTTACCACACACCTTGTTTTCTTTGTTTCGAGAAAGCGAGCGAGCTCTGCCGGGCCGGCAGGCGAGGACGCCTACTGGGACGCGTTCAGCGAGGCTTACTCAGCCGCGCTGCGCCACTACAAGCTGGGTCCCTGGTACCACGACGCCCACCTCGCGACCGGCCACCCCACACACCTGCAGTTCACCGCGCTGCAGGCCTTCTGGCCGGGTGCGGCCCCTACCTTCCCTCGACTTCGTGAACGCTCGTAACGTAACGCAGCGTTATGTACCGTAACGTAACAGACCGTTACGCAACGTGACGTAACGCTGCGCGAGGTACGCTAGACGTGACGTGACGTGAGTGTCGCGCGGGCGGCCGGCGCTCTGGGCTTGCAGCGCACGGTGCGTGGAGGCGCCGCCGATACGCGAACCCTGCGCAGGGCTTTTCTTCGGTGACAGCCGCATGTTGTCGCACAAGCGGCGCTGCTGCTGAAGGGAAAAGTGTGCTTGGGCCGGGCAGAGAGCAGCCGCAGGCAGCAGCCCATGAACCAGCCACAGCCGCCACCGCACACGGGATACAAACGACCCTATGCAAACCCTAAACTGACCCTAACGCCGCCCAAGGAACGCTGTAGCTCAGGCTGCGTGCGCCACCCCGCACACGGGACACGAACAACCCTAAACCCTAACTGACCCTAACGCCGCCCAAGGAACGCTGTAACTCAGGCTGCGTGCGCCACCCCGCCCGCAGGCATGCAGGTGCTGGCCGGGGACCTGCTGCAGGCGGCCGAGACTTTCGAGCACTTTATCGGAGTCTGGCACCGTTTCGGAGTGCTGCCGGAGCGCTTCCTGTTTCCGTCGGCGCAGCTGCACCCCACTGAGCAGTCCTACCCGCTGCGGCCCGAGCTGATCGAGAGCAACACGTTCCTCTTCCAGGCACGCGCCCCTCGATAACGCTCCGTGACGTAACGGCCGTTATATGACCATTATATCGCCGTTATAAGCCTGTTATGCACTGATGTGGTCGTGATTTTGTCGCTGTGTGGTCGTGGTTTCGGCGTTCCCTCTCATACTCTCATGGTAACACGCTTTCATGCTAACATGCTCTCCTGCTAACATGCTAATAATAATATGTAATAATAATAATAATAGAATATAATAAACATAATAATGATAAATATATAATAATATCCTGACACGCGAACATGCGAACATGCTTGCATGCTCAGGCTGGGATCGCAACCCAAGCATCGACGCCCCTGACACTCGGCAAACGCCACTGAAATGCGGGTTACTAATCGCGCGTGCTTTCCCGCTCGGCAGGCGACGGGGGACGCGCGCTTCCGAGCCAACGGAGAGGCCTTCATGGACTCGCTGCACCGGCTGGCATGGACGCCCGGCGGCTGGGCCAGCCTGCGCAGCGTGGCCAGCGGAGAGCAGGAGGACCACATGCACAGCTTCTTCCTGGCAGAGACGTGCAAGTACCTCTTCCTGCTGTACAACGACACCTTTCTGCGGGTGCGTCAGACCCTAATAGGGTCGCTAGGAGGGTTTGGGGGAATTTCGGGTTTAGGGCCAGATTTGCCATCACTGCGCGCTTCCTGGCCTCTTCCCGGCCGGGACGGAAGCTTTTCTTGCTGAACAACGACACCTTTCTGCGGGTGTGCCAGACCCTAATAGGGTCGAAATCAGGGTCTGATACAGGGTTGATCCATCCAATTTGAAGGCAATGCCCGCCTCCTGCCTGACCGAGTGCCTCTTCCTGCTGTAAGACGACACCTTTCTGAGGGTGCGTCAGACCCTAATAGGGTCAAAATGTGGGGTAAGGGTTTGGGGTGGGGTCGAGTTGTGCCCCCACTGCACGCTTCCCGGCCTGTTCCTGGCTGACGGGAGCTCTTCTTGCTGTACGACAAGACTTTTCTGTGGGTGGGCCAGACCCTACTAGGGTCAAAATCAGTGGTTTACACAGTTCCTTGCCGGCTGGATCTGCCGCAGTTCGCCAGAAGTGCCGTATGGCTGGCTTGGGGTGCTGACCGGATTTTCGAGATTTTGGGGGCAAAACTTTTTTTCTCGAAACAAAAAAAACCCCCAAGAGCTTCGAGGCGCAGCTGCTACCGCTTTGCTCCGGGCTGCTCCCAAAGCCGCCTTTGGCGCACGGTCGTGCCAATCTGCTCAAGGTTCAGGGCTTCAGGGTTTAGGGTTTACAGCCTCCTCACCCCCACACAGCCTGTGTTGCTGCCCGGCTCGCGCGCACAGCTCTCAGCCCAGCCGCAGACGCACTGAAACCCTAAAACCCTAAAACCCTGCCAATCACTGAAACCCTAAAAACCCTGACAATCGCAGGAGGGCAACTGGGTCTTCACGACCGAGGGCCACCCGCTGCCGGTGTCGGCGCTGTCGCAGGGCCTCGTAGGGTTTCGGCCGCCGCCGCCAGGGCTCGGCAGCAAGACGGCCGCCACGCTGACTCAGCATCCGCATTACCGCCGGCAGACCCTGGAGCTGGGAGCCGAAGCCGCGCTGCGGCGCACCCACGGCCTGATCGCGGCGCAGCTGGACAGGCCGGGCGGCACCTGCCCCGCGCCCGGTGCGTTTTAGGGTTTTTGCGTCCAGTGCGCCCGGCTAAACCCTAAATCCTAAAACCTAACCTTCTCCCCTGCTCCCCACTCCTCCCGCCGTGGCATGCGCCAGGCGGCGGGTTTAGGGTGGTTTACCCTAAACCCTAAGAAGAAACCCTAGCTAGGCGTGCCCTGCATTGGGCGGCGCCTAGCTAGCCTCCCCTGCCGCTTTATTTTTTTTAGGGTTTAGGGTTGGGCCGCTTCCGCCACGGCACACTCCCCGGCTCGACGAGCGCGCCTGGCCCCGTTTCAGGGTTTCGCGATGAGGTTTCCTGGAACCCTAAAAAGCCCTAACGCACGGCCGCCGCGGCTCGCAGGCGCCGGGATTACGCCGCCCGAAACCGGCCAGGCTGGCGCAGCGGAGGCGGAGGGGGAGCCCCTTTCGACGGCACTGGCGGCTAAAGTGTGCCCTTGGTACGGCCGAGCGGAAGTGGGGTCGCTCTGCCACGTTCCGGACAGGCATCCAGACCACACATGCCAGGCGGCGGCCGATTGCGGCATCGACGCGGGCGAGCAGCCCCTCCCTCCTCGATTTCGGGTCACGGGTTGAGGGTTTAGGGTTTATTAGGGTAAATTTAGGGTTTTGAGCCGAAGGTTGCGGGCCTCGGGAGCCTCCCGCCGTCCGCCGCTGCTGCCGCCAGGCGCCGAGGCGTCTGATAGCGTGTCTAGGGTTTAGTGTTTTGAGTTTAGGATCTTGAATTTAGGGTTACGGTTTTTGGGAGCCCCCGCCGCTCGCTGCTACGCGAGGCGCCGAGGCGTTCGATTGCCGACGCCTGCGCAGTCCTGGATCTGGTTTCTGGGATCTGGGTCAGAGTGCTGGGAATTTCACATGGCAGGGATCCCCGATTCGAACGAGTCAAGTTCCGCCCGACAACCCTCTTGTACCCTAAATGCAACAGCCTGGACTGTCTCCGTCGGGCTGCTCTGTCGCAGTTTAGGGTTTACCAAGGCCCAAGAAAACTGGCTGCGGCGCAGGCACCTGCCGGCGGCGGCTGTGCACGCAGCACGGTCACTGCGCGACGGTTTTGCAGCTTCCGCGGGGCGTGCCGCAGCTGGCGGCCCTGCTGGGCCAGGGACCGATGCGGGTGCTGGAGCCTGGCGAGCTGGCGGGCGAGCTGCTGCAGGAGGCTGCCGACGAGGGCGACGAGGAGGAAGAGTCAGGAGAGCCGGAGGAATGAGCCTGCCTTTGTGCGGGTGAGTGCGCGGGAAGTGAGAGTGCCAGGCTGCGCCTGCAAGACGTGTCGAATTTTGCTGCTGTGATTCGTCTGGTCAGGCTGACGAGGGCCGTCGAGTGTCGACCAACCTGGCGACGTCCGCGCGGGCTGCGGCGGCGGCGGCCAGCCGAGCCAGCAGCGCCCGGTGGGCCGCCGCCAGCTGCGCCTGCTCGGGCCGCACCGCAGGCGCGGCAGTGCCGCGCCATCATTGCGGCTGCGTTCTTGAGTGAGTGCAAGCAAGGTAGGGGTGGTAAAAACCTCGGCGCTCATCTTCCCGCCACTCAGAGAAGATGACGTTCCTCCAGTGGCTGCATCGTCAGGTCTGCATGCTAAATCAAGCCAATCAAGCCATGACTCGTGTCACGTTCGTCGTCGCGATGCTCGTGACGCTAGCTCGTGCGCTTTCTCCGCCACACATGCGCAGAAGCACGACTAACTCGCTTGCCAGTCATGTTCATCAGCACGCATCTCGGTGCATTTCTAATGGGCCTTCCCGATCGTAATAACAAACTGACTGCGCGCACGCCGCGCCCCTCGCTGCGTGATGGCAGAAGTGTTAACATGCCACCCAACCGCGTCTCACCCAGCGGCTCACCCAGCGGCACTGAGCTGCTGCCGCCGTACTCGCAGTGTTGTTCATCCCATCAGCTTGCGCAGATGGCGTGGCCGTGCCGGAGGTTGGAAACTTTTCTCCCAGAACCAGACCAACCGAACACGATGGCAGGAGCCAGATGAGGGAGCTGCGGCCACCACCGCAGACACGTGCGATGAAGACGAGCTTCCTCGGACGCAGCCTGCTCAACTGCGCACAGTGCCATGGGTTCCTGGCTACCACCACCGGGAAGAACCTGCCCGCACAGGTGCGACACCATGCCAGCTCTCACCCTTGCCACATGACACGCAAGCAATGCGGCTGTAAGGGGACTCGTGACTCGCAGGCTCCCGCACTCGGAGCGAAGACGGGCCGCCGGTTCCTGCTGGACAGCACGCCTGCCTCCAGTGGCGTCCAGTGGCCCCTCCCTGCTACCCAGGTATGACTCACAACAGCTGCCGGCTGCACTCTATGTGCCAGCTCGGCCGCTTGGGCATCTGATGAGTTTGTCCACCAAATCAGCTGCTTGTTGTCACGCAGGAAGTCCATGTGTCCTCGCCGGAGCTTCAAGCCATCGCGGAGGAACTGCATGGAATCCAGGAAGCATTAAAACTCATGTCGTTGTTTATTTATGTCCTCATGTTTGGCAGCATTGTCGCGGGCTTCCGCCTTTGCGCATCGGCAGGAATGAAGTCAGCGGCGGAAACACATGCGACAACGTCCTCATTATGAGGAGGAGGTGCATGATTGCCCCACTCGCCCCCTCTGGAGCCTTGTTATATTCACATCTTCTGCAAAGATTCAGCAAACGCGGATGTCGAATAGATACCTTTGCGCCAGAGTAGATACCTTTGCCAGACAAACAAAGAGAGGGCAGCTGTGCGAATTTCAATACCACTGCTGTGTTTCCGCTGCGTGTTGCCGCTCTGCTATTCGCTGCATGGATCGCCGCATAGTTTCTTGCTTGGCAACTGCTTCTGAGAGGACTGGGCATAGCCCCACTGACAATGTGGTAGCCCTTCCGTAAAGTGACACCCAGGCAATGTATCAATGGTATGCACGGCCACTCCAGCCAAGTAAGCATGCACGGCAGCCTGTCAGTCAGGGCGCATGGGCAGCTGCATCGCAGCAGGCCAGCTGCTGCGGGTGCGAGCACGGCCCTTACAATGGCTCGACCAACGCTTCCCCACGCCCCTGGCTGCCAGCAGCCTGACGAGCCATTGCAGACACCAAACCCTGCCCCCTTGCCTGCCACCTGCCAGGGGCGCCCGCGAGGAAACCGCTGGCGGCGGCTGGCTACCATCAGCCTCTTCTCTGCTTGCCGCGGCGTGCGCTGGTGCCCCCACAGTGCAGGCGCGCATGCACGGGTGACTACTGGTCGATGATGGAAAGAAGGAATGTACAAAGAAAGGGCGGCTGGCAGCGGGCCCCGCGGAGTCCGCTGCCAGCCGCGAAGTGCCCGGGCAGTTTGAGACGCAAACGCGCAGGTGGCACAAGCAAGCAAAGCAGGGCGCCGGCCAGGTAGTGGCTGCGGCGCGACGGAGACAGCGGGTCGCCTGCGCAATCGGTTGCTTGCAGTCCTGGGCCGGGGGCGGCGGCTGACGCGCGCCCCGGGGGCCGAAAGTCCAAAACGGGGGGAGCTCGCCGGCGTCGGGTGGCTGCCCATGTTGAATGAAATCGCACGCACCGCATGATGCAACTGTGCAGACAGACGGAGGGGTCGCTAGTAGAGAATCGGCCGCGGGTGGGCGTCCGGGCCGCGGGGGGGGCCTGGGCTGCCAGGCTCCGCGGCGGCAAAGGGCAGTGCGAGCCAGACACGGAAGGCGCGGCAGCGGAGCAATGGGCCGAGCGCAAGGGATCCGATTCGCGATACGTAGGCATGGGGTGCGGCGGCGCAAACGAGAATCGGGAAGCGCAGGATGACGGCGGGCGGGCGGCGGCGGCTGGGCCTGCTCGCCTCGCGACTTCGAGCGCGCGGGCCTGCTGCGGGGGCGGCGCGCGGCGCGGGCTGGGGGAGGGGGGTTGTGGCCCCGGGCGGGGCGAATCGTCGAGGCTGCGGGGGACTGCGCTCGAAACGGGCTGGCTTGTTTGAAGGCTCGAGCGGCTCTGTACAGAACGTGCCACAAGCTGCTGGGGGGGGGGGGGGGG
>BHFV01000820.1:0-14676 GCA_003568905.1 Trebouxiophyceae sp. KSI-1
CCCCCCCCCTTCGTGTGGCGCAGGTAGAGTGTTGATTTTAGGGTGTATGAAGTTTGGCGATGGGTTCATGAATCTGGGAATTTATACGGTGTTTATATAAGAGATAGTATCATATAGTTTTGGCTTCTCTGTGCGCTGAACGCTGCACCTGTCTGCCGGAAGAACGCCCTGGAAAAGCTCGCCACCTTTTCGCCTTCCTCAGCAGGCAGCTGGCGGACCTGATCCAAACCCTAAACCCTAAAGCTTAAATTGTTACTATGCCGCCGGGCCAGGCTGCGCGAAGACGCCTCTCCCACGAACAGGACATCCGGGGCTCTCGACGCGTGCGAAATTCTCGCCAGGGCGTAGCAAAGTGCAGCCCTCTGCGCGTGTAACCGTCGACTCTGGACCCTGAGAACCCTAACGCATGCAGGAGGGCGCGAGCGAGGCGGCGGTCGAGGCCGCGCTGATGACGTCCGAGGGGCTCGAGATGGACACGCGGCTGAGGAATGTCGGGGAGCTGGCGGAGTATCTGGCCAGCATTCCAGAGGCCGCGATCGCCGAGGGCCTGCAGGAGGCGAGCCCCTCCCCCCCTTCTGCGCTTTCCCGGGCACCCGACTTGGGATCAGAAGCAACCGGTCCGATTCATTTCACTCGAGTTTTGTTCAGATCCGGCCGGGAGGCGCTGCTGCACCCCCGCCTGACACGGTCGCGGTCGGCCGTTTCGCGCCCAGACCCTAAAAGAAACCCTAAGCCTCAGATCTCTCCCTCCAAAAACCCTAAATTTGGAATTCAAAACCCTAAATTCTCCCGCGAAACCTCGCAGGTGAACAAGGTCCGCCACCGCTTCATCTTCTATCCGGAGCTCGACGCCGAAAAGCCGAGTGCCGTCGACCTGCTCGTCCTCAACCTGTGCCGCCACATGAACAACCTGGCGAATTCGCTGCCGGGCGTCGTGCCCAAGCGCCTCGCCCGCCGCCTGGCCGAGCCGCTGCCCGACGTGCCCTCGGCGTTATTCTAGGGTTCCGGAGGGTTCAGGGGGACTGTTACTATTAGATGAGGCCGACGAGCTCCTCTTGGGCACCCGGTAGGGGGAATGAAAGCGCCGCGCCGTGTCGTCTTCAGCCTCCCTGCCGTGGCCCCCAGTGCCTGGCCGCAACCCACTGCCCCATCCACCGCATGCCATTCGGCATGTCATCCCCCCACTACAGGCCCACACACTCGTCGGCTGCCAACATCGGCGCCTGCTGCCGGAGCGCGTGCCTGTATTTGTCATGCGAGCCTGATATCATGCCTCCCAGCATGCGACGCTCGGGGGGCATTCGCCGCTGCAATTGATCACACCTGCCGGCCCCCACGTTTCCTGCCCGCCTGCTGAGGCGCCTATCGGCAGAGGACTGCATGCCGGCCGCCGGCTTGCCTCCACCAAGAGAGCGGGAATGGCGATTCCGCCGAGTCCTGACATCCGATGCCCGCCTTCTGGGCTGCTGCTGTGCACAGTCGACTGTCTGTGCAGGATCTGATCCATAGGACCCGCCGCCGCCGTGCTCTCCCTGGCAGGCGAGCCTCGAAACTCATTGTTTGTTTGACGGGGTCAGACGATGCTCTGTTCTGGTCGCTCTGCTGCTCGTTTGCTCTGGTCACCTGCCAATTTTCTTTGATCGGGCCTGTAACAAATCGACGGCCAGCCCTCCCTGCTGCCAACCAGCAGAGCACAGCGCGGCGCAATGTCTGTGCAGAAGCGCTGCTAGCCCAGCAGCTCGCACGCTGCAACAGCAGCCTCAGGCGTGCCCTACTGGCGGGCCGTACGGTTGCTCAATTCGTGCAGCGCGTGCCGCTGCGCCAGGGGCGTCGGTGCGCCGCCTGCCGCCGTCTTCAGGCCCAGCGGCGCTAGGAGGGGTTGCAGCGCTGCCAGCTGCCGGCCCGCCGCCAGCGCCTCCATCGGGACCTCCTTGCGCCCTGCGCGACCGCAGCCGGAGTTTCGGCCTCCAGCATCGAAAGACGCTGCGAAGCTCCCTGCTTGAGCGCGCGGAGGATTCGCGCGCCTTGCAGGCGCGCGACGCAGCGGCGTTCCGCCTCCGCACGGCGGCCCAGCAGCTGCGCCGCTGCCGCCACCTGCTGCCGCACGCGCGGCTCGCGTGCCGCAGCCTCCGCGCCGCGCGGCCAGGCCAGCAGCGAACCCAGCGCGCGCGCCGCCGCCGTGAAGGTCTCCTGCGCGCCCGCAGCGGTTTGCGCTCGGAGCAAGGTTCTCTGCGCGAGGCTGACCGCGGCGGCGCGGACGCAGCGGGGAGGCGCGCGCGCCTCGCAGTCGAGCTGCGCCTGTAGCGGTGCCGCCAGCGTGCGCAGGCAGCCCGGCGCCGCCAGCAGGCAGTCCACCGCCGCGGCCACGCTGCCCAGATTCGCGAGCACCGCCAGCGCGTCGTTCACGGGCGCCTTGCGAGCCGGCCCGCCCACGATCCGCAGCAGCGCGCCGCACAGCTCGCCGCTCGCGGCCAGGCGGCAGCAAGCGGGCGTGGCCGCGGTCGCGCGCGCCAGGCAAGCCGCCGCCGCCGCAGTCTGCAAGCGCCCGTCTCTCACCTCCCTTTCCGGACAGCAAAGTGCGCTTTCGCAGCTCTCCGGACGCACTTCATGTCCGAGAGGGCCAACCTGGCCTGCGTCGCCGTTGCCCGCAGCCAGCAGAGCGTCGACAGCAGCCGCCGTCACGTTACTCAGCCGCAGGCTGGGGTCCCGCCGCACAGCCTCCGCAAGCGCCGCCAGCCGCTGCCTCCTGGCCTCAAAGCCGGCGCCGGCCGCCCGCCTTGCCAGCGCCCCGCGCCAGCGCGCCTGCAGCGGCTCGCACCCCCAAGTTTCGCAGCAGAGCCTGCCTGTTGGCCATGCCAGCGTACGTCTGATTCGCGCCCTCAGATGGCTCGAGCCAAGTCGGCTGGGTGGCCGCGCAACCCCCCTCCTTTCCTCAGAAGGGAGTGGGAACAAGGTCTCTGGGTCGATCATGCCACTTGCATGACTGCGAGGCCGCAGCCGCACCAGCTCCGCCTGAGCCTGCAGCAGGTCTGACAATTTGAGGGGAGCGGACAGAGGCAGGGGCCCGCCTGCAGCGCCACAGCAGCCGCACGCATCGCCCGCCAGCGCCGCCGAGCCAGCCAGCTGCGCGCGGCGGCCTGAATGGCGGCCGCAGCCGCGGCGCGCAGCGCAGCCTCCCGCACCCTCGCTTGGTGCCGCCGCCATGCGCCCTGCGCAGCCGCATCTGGTTTGGAAGCCGCACAGTCGCAGACTGACATGCAGTGCAGCTGGTCGCCGACTGCCTTTCCCCTGGCAGGATAGCTGCGCATCCCACCTCCAGCAGTCAAGGAGGCACGTTGTATGCATGGGAGCAGACAACGGGCGCCTGCTCTTGCTGGCCGCAGGAACCGGAAACGCCGCTCTTTCTGCGACCGAGGCGGCGTTTCCGGTGGCACCCGGAAGGGGGCGGTGGCGAGCCTGGATCCTGGTGGCGGCCGCGCTGCGTGCCGCGAAAGCCATCGCAGTCCGTGCGAGCCCGCGCACAGCGGCCTGGAACTGCGCCCTGGCAGCGGCAGCGGCTGCGGCGCGGGCGGCCAGCTCGCGTCGGGTCCGCAGGCCGCGCCAGGCAGCCTGGATCTTCGCTGCAGCTGCTGCACGCTGTGCCAGCAGCGCCCGCGCAGCCGCGCCGCGCCAGGCCGCCTGAATAGCAGTCGCAGCCGCATGCTGCCGCCGGAGCGCCCGCCTGACTGCCGCGCCCCTGGCGGCCGCCTGAATCGCGGTCGCTGCCGCGTGCCAGCCGCGCAGCCTGCCGGCGGTCGCCAGAGTCTCTTTAAGCATGGGCTGTGCATTCGGTTGCAGGGTGCGGCGGCAGCAGCGCAGCCACCGGGGACGATAGAGAGCGCTGCACCTGCTGCGCACAGCAGCTCCCCTCCAGACGGCCTGCAGAGCGGTCGCAGCTGCCCGCGCCCTGGCGAGCCGCCGCCTGACAGCGCAGCCGCGCCAGGCCGCCTGAACAGCAGTCGCAGCCGCATGCTGCCGTCGCAGCGCCCGCCTAGCAGCAGCGCCCCTGGCAGCGGCCTGAATCGCGGTCGCTGCCGCGTGCCAGCCAGCAACCCTGCAGGCCGAGCTGCACTCATCGGCGCCGCTCTTCCGCGCGTTGTGCACACGCAGAGCTCCGATGACGCGAGGGTGCTGGGCCAGGCTTGCAGCTGGCGGAATCTGCCGCAGCACAGGCGGCCTGCAATGCTCCCAAAGCGGCTTGCTTGCTCGGGAATTTGCACGAGTGCCCTGCCTTTTCCGGGCCGCCGTCCCCCGCCAGGCGGCTTGGATGCGCCGCGCAGCCGCCCTCTGGCCTGCCAGCTGCCGTCTAGCCGCCCGGCCCCTCCAGGCAGCCTGCAGCGCAGTGGCAGCGGCATGCGCCCGACGCAGGCGCCGCCGCGCCTGCCAGCCCCTGGCAGCCGCCTGAATGGCGGCCGCGGCCGCGCACCACCGCCGCAGCCTGCAGTCAGCTCGCCAAACCGAACACTGTGAGCTCATGCCTCTTCTGTC
Organism: Trebouxiophyceae sp. KSI-1; assembly: GCA_003568905.1. Taxonomy (NCBI): domain Eukaryota; kingdom Viridiplantae; phylum Chlorophyta; class Trebouxiophyceae; species Trebouxiophyceae sp. KSI-1. The sequence continues at coordinate 4,528 of BHFV01000820.1, forward strand.
GCCATGCCAGCCGTCGCTGGTCGAGAAAGCGGCTGGCGGGAGCTGGAGGGCCGCGCCTGCTGCGCACAGCGGCGCCTCTCCAAACGGCCTGGAGAGCAGTCGCAGCTGCCCGCGCCCGGGAGAGCTGCCGCCTGGCTTCCCAGCCGCGCCAGCCCGCCTGAATTGCGGTCGCAGCCGCATGCTGCCGCCGCAGCGCCCGCCTGACAGCAGCGCCCCTGGCGGCGGCCTGAACCGCGGTCGCTGCCGCGTGCCAGCCGCGCAGCCTGCAGGCAAGCAGGAGGCGTGCTCAGCATTGTCCCTTGTCCGTCAGGCCAAGCGGATAGTGACGCATGCAAAGCGACAGAGCTGCTGCGGCAGTGTGGAGGCGAACTTTTCAACTTTATTCCTTGGACTTTGATGAAATAAGAACCATTCCAGTCATGCTTTGTCAAAATGGGAACCACGGCAGCCATGCGGCCCGCGGCAGAGTGAAGGGTGCACCTCTTGCGGGCCGCAGCACCACGCCAGGCAGCCTGCATCTGCACTGCTGCCGCCTGCTGCTCAGCAAGCCGCCGCCTGACAGCGCGGCCTCGCCAGGCCGCCTGCAACCTGATTGCAGCCGCATGCTGCCGCCGCAGCGCCCGCCTGACAGCAGCGCCCCTGGCGGCTGCCTGAATCGCAGTCGCAGCAGCATGCCAATGCGCCACCCTGCGCAGCAGCAGAGCGCCTCGGCTGCAGTGCTCACAGACATCAACGGAGGCGAGCAGTTATTCCCCGGCTTCAGGCGGCCCTGCCGGCTGGCCGCGTGCGGCCAGGCTTGCTGCTATATTACTGTATCAATTTAAAAATGGATAATTACTTATATATTATTATATCATGGGGCTGCAGAATGCGAGGCAGCCAGCACCTGCTGCGCACGGTGAAGCCTCTCCAGGCCGCCTGCATCTGCACTGCTGCCGCCTGCTGCTCTGCAAGCCGCCGCCTGGCAGCGCAGCCTCGCCAGGCTGCTTGGAGCGCAGTCGCAGCGGCATGTTGCCGCCGCAGCGCCCGCCTGACAGCAGCGCCCCTGGCGCCAGCTTGGATGGCCGTGGCCGCCTTGTGCCAGCCGGCGATCCTGCGGGCAGGCCAGCTGCCTCAGCTGCGCTGCCGTCCAGCACAGCAAGCGTTCTCGAAAGCAGGCAGCTGCTGCCTGATGCCTGCAAGCAGTCCCCTGCCAGCAGCGAAGCCCGGCCTGAACAGTGCCGGCCGGGAGCTGCTGAGTCGTTGTCGCTGTTGAGAAGGCACCCGAGAATCTTACAAAGCTGACCCAGATGAGAGGGAGGAGGGTCCCACCGCCGCCGAGCTGCGGCACCACGCCAGGCAGCCTGCAACTGCACGGCGGCAGCCCGGGCGCCCGCCAGCTGCCGCCTGGCTGCCTTGCCCCGCCAGGCCGCCTGCAGCTTCACGGCAGCTGCTCGGCAGCGCAGGAAAGCCGCCCGCGCCCGGTGCATCCGAACCGCCGCCTGCAGCGCAACCGCTGCCAGCCGCCGCACCGCCAGCCTGCACGCAGCAGATCCGGCTTCCCACGGCTGATGTGTGGCGCGTGCGCAGAGCCCAGCCCAGCAGCAGCAGCAGCCCTGCAGCCTCCACCGTTCTCTGCACACAATCAAGCGGCAGCGGCCGTAACCACTCGGCCCCCAGCAGCTTCGGAGTGCCGCTGCATGCGGCGTCTCTCACCAGCGCCTGACAGCGGTGCCCCTCCAGGCAGCCTGCAGCCGTACGGCTGCCGCCCGCTGCCCGGCCAGCTGCTGCCGGGCGGTCCTGCCGCGCCAGGCCGCCTGCAGCACCGTGGCGGCCTTCCGGGCGGCACGCAGCCGGCGCGTGGCTGCTGAGGCGCGCCACCAGCGCTGCAGCCGCACGGCCGCGGCGTCCGCGCGCGCCTGCCACCTGCAGTCGCAGCCGAGAGAAGCTTCAGCTGCCTCAGCAACGGGCTGCAAGGGGCCGCAACGGCGGCACACAGCCTGAGGCGTGCTTCTCCTGCAGGTAGCTGGCACTTGCATTGGTCAAGCTTGCGTGCAGGCCACCCAGGGATTAGGCAGCGCAGCATATCAGATGTGCCAGCATGCAACAGCCTCATGGCCTGTCGCGAGCAAGCACTGCCGCACCCACCACAAATGCCCCCGAGATGGAAGGGACAGATTGCGCGAACTCACCGCGCATGTGCCAGCTTCTGCCCGGCTGCTGCCAGCGCGGCCTGGATGGCCGGCCGCAGCAGCTGCTGCCGCACGGACGCCCTGGCCTGCTGGCCGCGCACCGCCGCCTGCAGCCCGCACCATGCCTCACCCCTAAGCACTTCAGTGCAAGACGTCCGGTTCCATAAAGACAGGGTGCGCTTCTCTCGGCCAGCTGCAAAGCTGCTGCTGTATGGCAGCTGCAGCTGGGAACACGACTCCCATGCGCTGCGTGTAAGGGGAGCGACTCTAGGCTCGTCCCTTCTACGGAAAAGCTCTGTTGTCCGGGGGTATTTACTGGCCCCCTTATGCCGGAATCCCCCATCACCCTCGAAAGCCCCAGGGTCAAGCCCACCGGAGGTAGCCTCCCTCTACACTACGGCTGCCAGCACCAAGCAGCAGCACCTGCAGTGCCTGCTCTCCTTGTGGGCAGTTTGGGCAGAAAGTATGGGCGGGCTGGCCAGGGAGGCAGGCCTGCAGCCTGACAGCGGCAGCGCGGGCCCGCAGCAGCGCCCGCCGAGCCGTCCACCCCCGCCAGCGCGATTGCAGCCTCGTGACGCCCGCGAGCATGCCGGCACGCAGCGCCCTGCCGCCTGCCAGCCGGGCTCTGAAGCGGTGCGCCCTGTAGGCTGCCTGTAGCCGACCGGCCGCCGCCACCCAGGAGTGCAGCACCGCCCTGGCCGCGCCTGCAGTCCGCAGTCAGGGCGCTCTTCGATTCCGTCCTGTCAAGACCATGCAAGGCTGCAAACACGCTGCAATCGCACACTCGCCTTAAGGCAAGAGCAAACACAACACCAACTGCATGCATGCAAGCATGCATCGTTCACAAAAGCATCATGCAGGAAGACCCCCCCCCCTCCCCCGCCCCGCCGGCCAACATGGCGCCTTATGAGCATGCACGATGTTATGACACACGCTGACATGTCTGCCTGCAAGGCACTGGGCAGGCGGGCTCACCAGGCTGCCGCAGCCGCCGCGCGCGCCAGCAGCGCTGCAGCACCGCTGCCGCCCGCTCCTCCCTGGAAGCCTCCAGCAGGCGGGCTGCCAGGTGAGCCAGGAAGGCGGTCGCCACCCTCTCGTCCGGGCCGCGATCCGCCAGTGCCTCCTCTGCGGCCGGCAGGCTGCCTGCCGTGAGCCCGGCACCGGGGAGTGCTCAAGGTCGACTACCTCTTCCTCCATTCGGCTCGGCTTGCATGCAGGGCAGAGCTGAGCATGCCGACTGTATACGCTGCCGCCCTGCTGCACGACGGAGATCAAGTTCCAGGCAGCAGGCAGCGTGCCGCAGAGGCGGGCTGGGCTGTGCTGCGTGATCGGCACAGGGTGCAAGGGAATGTCCCAGAGTGAGCGCCGCTGCATGTTGTGTCACCCAAAACGTCTCGCAATCGTGTTGCCTCTGAACCGCCTGGGAATGCAGTGTAAGGCAGCGGCGGTGTCGATGAGGGGGGCAGCGGCCGTGCCTGCGCCCAGCATGGGCGGGATGCCTCCCAGCCGCTCGGCCGCGCTCGCCAGCAGGCCAAAGTTGCGCCGCACCCCGGCCCTGCCAGGCACACGAACCGTTTGAATCGACGCCCGATTAATTTAAATTTCCTATTTAATTATTTTTTACTATTCACAGAGGCAAATGCAAGGGCCGGTAAGCAAGGGCAGGCAGTGCAATACAGCCAAATTGTCTCGATGCCGGCAGAGCCCAAACATCCCTCCAGCACCCGTCATCCAAAGGGGCATTGCTGCGGCTCACCGGTGGCGCTCCAGGGCCTCTCTTTCCCTCTCGTCCGGCACACCTGCGGACAGCCCACGCGCCTCAGCGCGCTCTGCCCGCAAAGGCGCTTGTGGTGAGCGGCAGGCGTGAAAGGGGTCCCACCAGCCTCGCCTGGGCCGGCATAGATGGCCGGCTCTGGGAGGTACCAAGGCAGATAGAAGTGCACCTGCAGCCGCCTCACCAGCCTCAGGAGCGCTGCCTCAGGAGCGCTGCACGTGTCGGTCTCACATGCATGCATGCCGGCACATGCCTGGCGGCGGATGGCGTGCCGAGCCATGCGCTCGTAGCTGCAGCAACGCCGCTTCTGCCGGTCTGTGGCATGCAGCTGCCACCAAAGGCGGTATCGCCCTTTCCCTGATGCTGTTGACCGAGGTCGAGGAAAGGTAAGGAAACTCGCCATGCGGCACAGCAGGCTGCCGTCGCTGCAGGCCGCCGCGAAGCTGACTCCGGGTGCCACACCGCAGGCGCCAGCGACAGCAGCCAGCCAGCGAAACAGTGCCGCGGCCAGCGGCCCTTCGGCAGCCACAGCTGCGGGCACGGCTGCAGGCTCGGGGGGAGGGCGACCGGCGGGGCGCTGCCGACTCGCGATCAGCTCCGTCTCTAGCTGCAGGGTGCGGCAGTCCAGCAGCGCGGGCAGCTGCAGGCAGGCCCTCAGGTGACTCAGGGTGCAGCTGCCTGGAATCACACACTGACGGCAGGCTGGACAGGACGTGGCTGCATGGCGAACGCATCCCGCAACCGACAACAGCACATGCAGGGGCACAATGTGGTTCACAAGCCACGAGCACGCCCTGCACATGTCAAAACACTTACACTTAAACATCAAATACAAACAGAATATTAATCAAGCAAATATTAACTAATTACTTGATTGATTACTGCTACATAAAGTCATTTATTTTTATTTATGAATAGTAAATATAAAAACGCAAAGGAACTTGCCTGCAGACCGCGCAGCAGCGCCCACAGCAGCTGCAGCGTCGCGTCCCTGACTCCGTTTGCGACCTCCTCCGCCCTGGCGGCGACGCTGCAGCCGGCCTCCTCCGCCGCCAACAGCGCAGCGTCCACATTGGAGACTCGCTGCGGCCGGCGCTCTGCTGGAAAGGCAGTCTCGCTAACGATGTCCTGCCGGCCTGCAGGCATGGCAGCACATGCGAGTCAATGCAGGGGCCTCTTCACTGATGGCATGAGACGCCAGGGTCAAACCATGCCGCGGCAGGTACGGCAAGCTTTGCAGGCTACATGGGCGCACATACGCGTAGATGCGACGACCTGAATTAAAATAATATGTGGGCAGCCTGCCGCTTTTGGCAAAGCAATTCCCATGGCTAGTTGGTGTGCCACAGCTGAAGGGGCTGTGTTCGCCTGTCAGACGCTCCACGAGGCGGCACAGCCGCATCCCGTCCCGCAAGTCCAGCGCCAGGTTCGCGACGCAAAAGTCGAGCTCCGTCCGCGGGTCCTGGCTGTGGCTCAGGTGGTAGCCCTTGGCCGCCAGGTGGCGCACCGCGTCCCCGACGCCCTGCAGGCGGTCCCGCAGGAAGAGCGAGGCCGCCTGCAGGCACGCGCGCGTTCAGGAGGTGTTGCGCGTTTTTCTTGAGGGTGTGTGCGTCTGCTAAGAATGACTTCAGCGAGAGCACAGCGGCAGGAGGCGAAGACCTCGGCGGATGACTTGACCGCGGCGCCGCGGTTGAAGAGGAGCGGCACGCCGGGCGGCAGGTCCGGCGCGCCTGCCGCGCGGTCGAGCAGCAGCACGAGCAGGAGGAAGCGCTTGAGCACAAGCTGGCCCAGTTCCGCCTGCAGCCGCCAGCCAGCCCCGCTCGAAAGCCGTCGCGGAGGCCGCCGCTCCGGCTGCACGGCCGCAGGCACGGTTGATCGGCGCCAGGGGCCGCGCACCCAGTACTGCTCGGTGTGCAGCTTGGCCGCCCACTCGTGCGCGAGGTCGGCGTCGCTGAAGAGGTTGGCGCGCACGACGGCCTCGAGCTCGGCAACCTGGCGCCGCAGCGCGCGCGCCTTGAGGCGGATCGGCCGCCGCAGCACCGTCTCCAGGCCCAGGCGCAGCCAGAAGGGGTGGTAGCTGGCCAGCACCGCCAGGCTCGCGTCGCGCAGCCGCACGTCCTCCAGCTGCGCGCGCTGCAGCCGCCGCGCGACGCCATTCAGCGCGTTCCGCCCCTCCGAGCGCGGCCGATGAATATGCGGGCGCTTGGTATCCAGGCGCAAACCGCATCGCGCATGCGCATGAAGCCGTCGTCGATGCGGCGCTCAAGGCGCAGCATGACCGCGATCACGCCCGTGTCCTCCGCGTAGAGCCGCCACAGCAGGCCGCGCACGCGCGCCTCGACGCGCAGCGCCGCCAGGTCCTCGCGCACCGCCGCCTGCTCGTGCGCGGGCGCCAGCACGTGGTTGAGCCAGACCGTGAACGCCGCCTCCTGCTTCTCCATCCACGCCCTGCGCCGCCGCCGCCGCCGCTCAGTGCCCGCCGCCCTTTCCGGAGTGACTTTGGCGGACAGCGCTTCACACGGCTCTGGGGGACGTACACGTTGTGGAAGTGGCTGAAGGAGGACTTGCGCAGCACCGCGCTGCCCTCGTGGCCGTCACGCTTGACCCTGGGAGCCGGCGTGGCGGGGCTGGGTGGCACGGCCAGGCTCCGCGCGGGGGCCTTGCCAGCCGGCTGCCGCGCCGCCAAGGGCGGTCTTGCCGGGGTCGCTGCCGGGCCTGCAAAGGTGCCGTCTCAGGCAAGAAGCGTGCTGTGAGGACGGCCGATGGGAGGGGCCGGCCAACGAATGAGTCCGAGGCGCACCCTTGTCTGCCTTCGCCTGCGGCGGTGACAAGGCACGCGCTGGCGGGAAGAGTGAGGAGCCATGCCGCGCCGCAAACGCCGAGATGCCAGGGCTGGCGGCTGCAGGCGCGGCAGCATCCACCCGCCGGCGCGCACTGCAGCACATGACCCGTCAGAGGTCACACATTTGCTGCCATACTGTCTCGACAAGTGCTGAGCTGCTGCTTTGCAGGCTCCCGCGACGTCGCTTTCCAAAACTCACAGCAAGGCATAGGGGGCCAGGGGATTACCTGGGCAGCACCTTGGGGGTGGCGGCGACTGCAGCCGGGCGAGCCCGGGCGCCGGCTGCTTTGCCCCTGGCGGGAGCAGTGCCTGCCGGCAGTGCCGAGCCGTGCAGCACGGCTTGCACGCGGCAGCGGCCGGCCCAGTTGAGGTACAGACTCTCTCTCACGGGCCCCGCCTCGGACGGCATCCACAGCACGGTCAGGCACAGGTCGCCGCTGGGAGGGATGGCAAACACGTGTGTGCCATCCGGGCCAGGCTGCAACTGGAAGCCTTTCTGGCCGGTGATGCGGTCCAGCGTGACCACCTGCGGGGCCCAGCATTCTTTCCAGTGCTGCTGCAAAGGGGTGCTGCTCGAATATCTTGCCCAAAAGGATTGGAAGCGCGCCTGGATTGCATCGGAGCAGTTGACGACGCGCAGCTGCTTGAAGCGCTCTTGACACAGTCGAAGGCGGCCAAACTCGAGCCACGGCGGCTGCACAGCAGGGTCAGAGCTCAGACTCGATCAGGTGCCACCGACACTTCAGGTAGAGGGAGGGGGGGGCCACCGGCCCAGCAAACTGCTTGAGCTCCAGCAGTGGCAGGGCTTCCTGGTCAGTCTCGTCCAGAGGTGCTAGGGGCGTCCTTTCGACGCCAGCCTCCATCGCGCCCGTCCTGCAGCAACGCAAACTTCTGACCTCCTGTCTGGCAGCAGATGTCACACACGAAAGCGTGATGCCAGTGTCAACTTTCCTCCCCAGTTGGCGGTGTCGTGCGCCAGAAGAGTTTCACGCATGTACCGACGCACGCACAAGGCAACTGCCGGGCTGCAGACGTGCAGCACCTTGGATACAAGCTTCTACTTTCTCCTCATGCTGGGTTTCACGGCTCGCGCCAGCGCGCAGAAACTGCCACTTGAGTTGTGCAGCGATATTTATGCCTGTACGTGCGCGAGAGGAAACAGGATTCCTCTACTAGCTTTCCCGCCGCGCTGCATTCAACTCCGATGGCCAGGGCTTCGGGCTTTGGGGCTTCGCAAAAATCCCAATCGTTGTTTTCGCTCCGACACACGTACGTCCTTCTGGGTCGTGGGCGCTTCCGTGCGGGGTGAGTACTCCCTTCCGGCTCGGGCCGAGGCGAGGATGCGCTGATGCCCGTCTTAACTGCCGATGTGCCCATCTCGGCAGCCGCTCAGCCCCTGCCTCGCGGAGAGCGCACCCGTCCAGTTTCCAGTGAAAGCAGCCAGCAATGCGGAGTGCACGAGAACGCCATGGATCCCCTGTCAACCTGCGAACCTATGATCCTGCCCGCCTTGCAGGGCGAGATGGCGGCCGCGCCGGGCGATAGCTCCGGCTGGAAAGCGGTGCGAAAGAAGGAGCCGAAGCCGAGGCCGGGAGTGGACGCGTTGTTGGCCAAGGATGCACACCACGTCGTTGGCAACAAGTGGCACTGCGATGTGTGCGAAGGCGTCCGCTGCACGTCCGAGGGCGACCTGCTGGTGGCCCCCACGGCCATCCCGCTCCTAGTTCGCCTGTTGCGCTGCCCCTGGCGGCAGCCTCGCTTCACAGCCTCCGCCGTCCTCACACCACCCCCCGCCTGCCGTTTGCAGAAGCACCAGCGCACCAAGAGGCACCACCACGCCTGGCTGATCCGCACCGGGCAGCCGCTGCCGGAGCGGGTGCCGCCAGGCTGGGAAAAGGACGGCTGGGCGGCGGAGACTGCCGCCACCGCCTCCGCCAAGAAGCCGATATACGCGCCGCGCCCGAGGTCGGCTGGAGGCCCTCCTCCCGCCGCCGCCGCCGCCGCCGCCGCCGCCGCCGAGCCGGCCGCGCCGCGCCCCAAGCCGGCGGCGGCGGCCGCCAAGCCCGGCAAGTGGGCCTGCGGCCCGTGCGGCAAGCGGTTCGAGAGCGACATCGCCCTCACGCTGCACAACGCGACCCCCGGCCACAGCGCCGCCGTCATGCAAGACGGACGGCCGGATTACAGCACGGCCTTCTCGTGCCTTGTGTGCCCGGCGCCCAACACCTGCTCCCGCAACCTGCAGGCGCGCGTGCCCACCCCGCCCCGCCCATGCCAGCACTGCCAGCCGCCAGGCCGCACGCCAGCGCCCCGCGGCTGCCCTGCCCTTGCTCGGGTGCCGTAAGCAGACCGCTTGCGGCCATGCATGCATGCATGCTAGGGCCAGCTGCTGTGGCACGGTGCCGCAGCGCCGGGCTGCCGGCAGACCATCACTACTGCCAGCCAGGAGACTGTCACCGCTGCCGCTCCCAAACCATGCGCTCCAAAACCAGGCAGCTGACACGGCCTTCGCGGCTGCAGGAGCACATGCTCGGCCTGAAGCACCAGGCGAAGCTCAAGGAGCGCTGCGTCTGCGACGCCTGCTGCCTGCAGATGGCCGGGCCCGCCGAGCTGGCGGCGCACCGCCACAGCGCCGAGCACAAGCAGCGCGCGGCCGAGCTGCAGGCGGGCGTGGGCGTGCCGGAGTGGCTGGGGCTGATGCTGCCCCGGGCGCAGCCGCGGCCGCCAGGTGCCTCCTCCCCCGCCCCACATCCCCTGGCTCAGGCTCAACCAAGCGCAGCCTGCTACTGCTGCTGCTGCTGCTGCTACTGCTGCCGGCCGCGAAGGCACCTCAGGCCGCCGATACCAGCGAGGCGGCCTGCTGCCATTGTGCTGCACCTCCAGTACGGCTTCAAAATCGGATCCGCATGCTGTTCCAAGCTCTGGTGCGCGAGCAAGCAAGCTCCCTTCCATCATCATGGGCATGGGATGTCGCGGCACCGGCTCTCCCACAGCGCGCCAGGCATGTCTGCTGATTCGAATTCAAACTCAAATTCAAAAATTAATGCAGCGACCCCTGGCTATGCCCGACGGAGCGGCGTCTTGGGGCTTGAATGCCGGCGGCGCCTGGCTCGCAGGCTTGATGACGCAGAAGCATGCTGATGGCGCAGTGCGCGATGCAGGGCGGCCGCCCGGCCCCCCGCCCGCGCCGCCGGCGCCCGCGCAGCAGCAGCCGGTTGCGCACGGCAACCCGCGTGCTGCCCCCTCGGTCGGCAGGCCAAGCAGGCCCCCGCCGGCTGCAGCTCCTGCACCGGTGCGGGCGACAGGCGGGCAGGGTGCGAGCTCTCCTGCGGCCACATCGGGCAAACCTCGTCAACTGCACCCCC
>BHFV01000821.1:0-14673 GCA_003568905.1 Trebouxiophyceae sp. KSI-1
CCCGCCGCCGACGGCTGTCCCACGTGACGCGCGTCCCGCGTCGCCGCAGGGCGGCGGCGTGCGCGTGAACAACCAAAAGGCGGGCGACGAGGCGCAGAAGCTGGCGGAGGGCGACCTGATCGAGGGGCGGCTGGTGCTGCTGGCCGCCGGCAAGAAGAACAAGCTGCTGCTGCACGTGTCATGACCGCCGCCGCTGGCTGTGCCGACTCTGATCTTGTGACGGTCTTGACACTGTGCGAGCGTGCGTGCCGCTCGAGCCTCAACTTGCCTGGCAGGCATGTGGCAGCCTGTGCACATGGCTCCTCCAGCACTTGGCAGACGAGGCCACAATCGCCATCGAATTTGAGCGTGCGCGCGGTTGCAGGCTGCATTCGGGTCATGAGGCCTGCTGAGCCGCGATTGCGGGGCAGCTGTTCCGCCCGGGCATGAGGTGCGCATCTTGCATCACATCTTGCATCACATCTGCGGCGCTTGCTTGGGCTGAAATACGACATTCATGACATTCCGCACTCGACGCCCGCAAGTATCGAGTGCACCATCCACGCTCGCAGGACGCGCCCACCACAGCGGGATGAGTGGCGCGGCCTCCCCCGCCGAGGCTGGGCCCTGCTTCTGCTGGGCCTGTTCCTCGGCACGCTGCTCGGGCGGTACGGGCTGCAGCCCAGCAGGCCTGCCAGGTCAGCTTGATCCTTGTCCTGGAGCTGCAAACGCACGGCTGCCTTTCCCCCGCTCTGCCGGCGGACAGGAGGCAGGGGCCACCGGTGTGCCAGCCGCCCGGGCTGAACTGCGGAGGCATTGCTGCAGCCCCAGGGCTGGCGCCCCAACCACCCTTGCCCTGGCAGACGACGGCGCATCCACTCTGGTCGTGTACGTCTTTCGCAATGTGGACGCCCTGTCGACCTCCAACCTGGAACACTTTATCGCCTCCATCGAGGTTGCCTCTCCCTCCACTCCACTGCCGGCAGCGCCGCGCCGCAATGGCCCCTGAGCCGCCGGATGCCGCAGCCAGCAGCAGCGTGCTGCCGCGGCAGGGCATGGCAGAGCTGCGCGCCAAGTCGGGTGCACCGGCTCGTTGCAGGCGGGCGACCGCGCACGCTACGTGTTTGCCCTCGACCCGACCGTCCCGCTGCTGGACATGCCGCGCCTGCCGCCGCTGCCCGAGCGCGGGATGTTTGTGCAGCCGCCGCCCTGCTTCGAGCTCGGCGTCGTCGGCTGGGTGCTCTTCCAGAGCGGCAAGGTTCAGCCGGCCGACTACGAGTGCGGCTCCGACGGCCCCCCTGCCCCGCTGGCCGGCCGTTGCAGGGCTGACCTCCCCCCCCTGCCTTGCGGCAGGCGCTTTGTGTGGGTCTCCAGCGCCGTGCGCGGGCCGCTGCTGCCGGCGTACGAGCGGCGGCTGTGGCACACGCTGCTGACCGAGCGGCTGGCCGCGGACGTGGGGCTGGTGGGGCCGACCATCTCCTGCTCCTACTTTGTCTTCGACCCCCGGCAGCAGCCGCTGCTGACGCCGCACGTGCAGGTGCCCGGCCCCCCCTCCCCGCCCGCCGGCGTGCCCCCCCCGCACCCCGCCGGCCGCCCGCGGCAAGCCCGCCTGCCTCGCGCGCGCAGCACCAGGTGATGGCGACGGACGCCGGCGGCCTGCGGCTGCTGCGCGCGGCCGGCGCGCTCGACTGCCACGCGAGCTGGCAGGACAACCTGCGGTTCGGCGAGGTCGGCGCGTCGGCGGCGGTGCTCCGCGCGGGGCGCAACCTGGACTGCCTAATGAAGCGGTACCAGCGGGTCGACTGGCGGGCGGAGGCGTCCTGGGGCTGCAACGCGCGCGTCGAGCCGCACCTGCCGGGCAGCTATGACGGCGTCAGCCTCAACCCGCTGGAAGTGCTGTTCCTGCGGCTCGACGTGGCCGGCCTGGTGCTGGAGCAGCCGCCGGCCATGCAGGCGGCCGTCTACTCGCAGTGGGCCGCCGAGCAGCGCGCCGCCGGCGCGGCCAACGCGAGCGGCAACGCCTGGGTCGCCTCCGCGCAGCGCGCGTACGACGCTGTCATGGCGCGCAACCCGGACTGCTTCGACGCCGAGCTCTACCGCATGGCGCGCCCCCGCCTCTGGACGTGGAATGGGTTTGCCGGGGCCGGCGGCGGCGGCGCGGCGGGCTGACGGCGGCCCGGTGCGGCCGCTGTGCAGGCGTCGCCCGTCGAGTTTGCGGGCCACTCGGCAGCGGAGGCGTACGAGCACTTCCGGACGCAGGGCTTCCAAGAGGGGCGGCCATACGCTTTTTTCTGTTGACGGCGCGGAGACGACTGCAGTGGCGGGGGCGCCTGCCTGCAATGTCGCCTGCAATCTCTCCTGCAATGTCTCCTGAAGTGGTGCTGCCTCACGATTGTTCTTCAGTCCAGGGGTGAAAAACAGGGTGCTACTGCTCTGGGGCTCCCCCCCGCTGAGCTAAGCGCCGCGACGCGTTTTAACATTACACACTCTTGCGTGGCGGCGCGATGCGTCTCAAAACAGTTCGCGGGCCGCAGTAGCCATGGACGAGTCTGAGGCGCGGCTGCTGCAGCTGGGCTACCGGCAAGACCTGCGACGAGTGCTATCTCGCTTCAGCAACTTCGCCGTGACTTTTAGCGTCGGCTCGGTGCTTTTCGGAGTGACAGGCAAATCTTCTCCCCAGTGCGTGGGCTACCGAGCCGCCTTCCAGCAGCGCGAAGACAGATCGGCTTTGTGGAATCCACTTTCTCCATGATGGCGACTCTTGCCGCTTTGCTGACGCCCAGAATGGCGAACAGCCGAGGTCCTGACTTGCGACGCTCGCCGCCTGCAGCGACGTTCTCTATCGGCTACAGCCATGGCGGGCCGGCCGTTATGGTGTGGGGCTGGATGCTTCACACCGTGCTCGGGCTGAGCATCGTCTGTTCACTGGCGGAGCTGTGCAGCTCCATGCCCGTTACGGGCGGCATTTTCACCTGGAGCTACCACCTGGGCGGCAGGCATCGCCGGCTCTGTTGTTGGCTTACAGGTAAGTTCGCTTTTTTCATGTGCAAGCGCTCATGGGCGCACAGCAGGCGCTGCTTTGGTCCGCAGATGCCCAAATGGAGGAAACAGGCTGTAGAGGTCCGCTGCGGCTTGCAGGCTGGCTGACCATGATAGGCTGGACCGGAGGAACAGCGAGCGCCGCATACGCGTGCGCGCTGGTCATCTCGCGGATGGTCCTCATTGCAACTGGCGGCGCCTCGAACGGCGGTTTCCTGATGACCGAGGCGCAGTTCCTGGGGCTCATCTCCGGTGTGCTGCCAGCAACGGGCCTGCCGATTGAGCCTCTCCCTGAGGCCATCGCAAAGCCCTGTGTAGCCGCAATGACGCCCTGCATGTTGCAGGTGTGCTGGTGCTGCAGGGCGCCCTCAACCTGCTGCCGACCAGCGGCCTAGCCGTGCTCAACAAGCTTTCCGTCGCGTGGAACCTGCTCGGCCTGCTGACGCTGATTACCCTGCTGCCCGCGGCAGCGCCGAGGCACCAGGACGCGAGCTTTGTCTTCACCGTCTTTCAACGCGAGTCCTACGGCTATGTCAAATCCGATGGGTGCGTCGTTTGCCTTGCAGGGGGCCACCGGCTGCTGCTGCTCCTGGCTGTCCTCTCCAGCATTCAACACAAATGCTCTCGCAGGTACACAGCGCTGCTCGGCTTCCTCTTCGTCGTGTACTGCATGAGCGGGACCGACACGCCAGCCCACCTTGCCGAGGAGACCAAAGCCGCCGAGCGGAGCGCAGCGCTCTCGATCGTGTCCGCCTACCTCGCCAGCGCCGTCTGCGGCCTCGCCTTTGTCCTGTCACTGCTCTTCAGCCTGCAGGCGAGCCCCCCTCAGCCCCCGCCGCGCTTGCACGGCCTCCTCCCAGCTCATTCGTCTGACGCAATCGGAGAGCGAGCGCAGGAGACGTCGCCCGACGCGCTGGTGTCGGGCGAGGCGGGCGGCCTGATGGTCGCCCAAATCTTCTACGACATCTTCACCGGCCGCTTCGGCCGCAGCGCGGGCGCGGTCGTCGCGCTCGGCATCCCCGCCGTCGCCATCTTCCTCGGCGGCGCCAGCAGCGTGACCACGACCTCCCGCATCGTGTACGCGTTCGCGCGCGACGGCGCGCTGCCGCTGTCGTCCGCCGTGCGCCGCGTGCGCGCACGCAGCGGCGTGCCTGCCAACGCGGTCGCCGCGACCGTCGCCGCCTCCGTGCTCGTCGCGCTGCCGTTGCTGGCCAGCGACGTCGCCTTCAACGCCTGCATATCGATCGCGATCCTGGGTGCGCCCGCCGCCGCACCCAAGCGCCCGCCGCCGGCCTTGCTGCTGGCAACACGCAGCCGACGGCCCTGTCCTGCGCGCAGGCGGCACGACGTCGTATCTGGTGCCGATCGCGCTCAAGGCGACGGTCGCCCGCGACCGGTTCGAGGCCGGCCCAGTCAGCCTCGGGCGGTGGGGCGGCCCGGTCAACGCCTTTGCAGTCGCCTACCTGCTCTTCATCAGCGCCGCCGCAGCACTGCCCACCGCGTACCCGGTCACCAGCCAGACGCTGAACTACGCGCCCGTCGCCTGGGGCGTCGTCGTCGCCGGCGCGCTCGTGGCCTGGCACGCCGCCGCCCGCAGCCTGCCCCACCCAGGATGCTGCGCGGCACCGGCAGGCGTGATGAGCAGCTGGCGCCCACGCGCAGGTTCCTGCCGGGCCGCTGCGGAGCCCGGCGCTGGTTCATGAGCGAGCAGACCCGTCTGGCCGCCGTGGTGAGCGCATCAGATTGCCGTCCTCTGGAGAAGGGCGAGGTGGTCTGAGCCTGCTGTTTGGGAGAGGCAGGTTCAACGGGATGTCGCGCCCACCTTCTCGAATGCACTTGCCATGCCCCCATCATTTGTCATCGTCCCCGCAGCTTGGGGCCCCTGCACCGCCAGTGGGCATGCTCGCTGCTTGCCGCATTCCCTTGTCATGATTTTGCCGGCACTAGCGACTCTGACATCCAGCGTTTTGGGAAGCAGATGAAACGCTTAATTGGGGCTCCGGCACCGGTAGCTGCTTGTGCGGCACATGACCCATGGCCAGCAGCCCCTCGGTGGACGGGAATGTTTTTTCTGGACGGCCCTCGTGCGAGTTGCCGCTTTTTTTCCACCGGATCTGCCTGACACCTCGAGCGCGGTGGACATGGTTCCACCCCATTGGAAGCATTGCCTCTTCTTCGTCACTGATGATGCCTGGTTGCTGGACCCCGTGACTGCTCCTGCCGCCGACACCGGCTTTGCAGCGGCTGTAATAGCTTGCCGAACGTGACGCCCTCTGCTTACAGGGGCGCGCCAGCCACACTGGCCGGCGCTTGTGTGGGGGCCTCGCTATTGCACAGTGGCCTCTGATCGAGGCAGGCGCCGCAGGCGAGCCGGCAGCGAGCGCCGATCCTCCACATGGAGGGGTGAGCAAAACCGGACGCAGCAGCAGCAGCAGCACAACCAGACGCATGCCGCACAGGGCATGGCGCCGCAGCAAGCAAAGCCGTGCGGGCGGGCGAGTGCTCCGCGCCGCCGGACTCAGTTCTGTCTGGCAGCGAGCGCGACGGCGGCGGACGGACCGATGAGACTGCCGGCAGCGCGAGCGACGGGACCGGACGGCGGCGGTTGGTTCAGCGCGGCGGGGGGAAAGCCGGCGGGCCGCTGCCAGGCGGCTGCGTCTGCTGCGGCGCCCAGCCGAGGGGCGGCGGCGGCGCCAGGCCCGGCAGCTGCAGGCCGCCGGCCAGGCCGGCCAGCGCGCCCGGCAGCCCCGCCAGCGCGCCCGGCGGCAGCAGCAGCGAGGCCGCGAGCGCGGGCGGCAGCGCCGCCGGGAAGGCGGGCGCCCGCATGGCCAGCGCCTCCTGCGCGGCCGCCAGGTGCCGGTCCATCTCGCCGCACAGGCGCACGAGCTCCAGGTTGTCCTGCAGGCACGCCTTTTGGTACTCCTCCGCGGTCGCCGTGCGCCTGGGCTGCGGCGGCGCGTCGGCGCCGGCCAGCCCCGGCAGCGCGAGGCCGCCGCCGGGCAGGTCGCGCGCGTGCCGCGGGCGCGGGCGCGCCAAGTCGCTGCCGCTGCCGCCGCTGCCGGACGCCTCCTTCTGCGGCTGGATCTGCGGGGGCGCGCCGGTGGCGCCGCTCAGCCCCCCTGCCACGCCGCCGCGGCACCGGGACTTTCAGAGACTCTGAGGGGAGGCCACCCGCGAGGCCGCGCGCAGGATGCCCTTGGCTTTGAGCGCGCCCGCCTCGGGCGGCTCCCCGGCCGCCTCGGCGCCCTTGGCGCCGCGCCGCGCCAGCTTGTGGTTCAGCTTGAAGATGTACTGCCGGTACTGCTTGGTCGCCTTGTCCATGCCGTTGCCGGAGATGCCCTGTGCCCCGCACGCCGCCCGGCTCAGCCGGCCGGCGGGCGTGCAGGCAGGGGGGGCAGGGGACCCGGGCCCCAGGGGTGCGGCCGTGCCTTGATGTCGTCCATGCGCGCCTGCAGCGTCCGCAGCACCTCCGCCTTGGACATGCCGTCCTCCTCCGCGGTGTCGTCCTGCAGGCGGCCGCGCCCGCCTGAGCCCGCTGCCGGCGGGTGGGGCGCTCCCCGGCGGGGGCAGCAGCCGGCCGGAACGCGCCAGGTACTCCTCCGTCTTGGCCATGATGGCCTGCAGCGACTTGCGCACGCGGTACGGCCAGCGCAGGATGCCGAGGCCGCGGCAGACGCGCTGGAAGCTGCCCTCTGTGCGCCCCAGGATCCGTGCCGCTTTCTGCGGCAGCAGGCCAGGGCTGAGCGCCGGCTCGCTGGGCAGCTGCTGGCGGCCGGCAGCCAAGAGTGCGTCGGCAGGAGCGCACGGCCATGGGCATGTCGTAGAAGCCGCCGCGGGACAGCATTTCCAGCGTGATCCGCTGCGTTGGTAGGCGCTCCTTGCCTGACGATTCGCCAGGTGCCCCGCGCTCGTTCGCCGCGTGCGGCGCCTCATCCTCCCCCCTGCATGCCGAAAAGCCAGGCATTGGTGTCCTGCCCAGCGTGCGAGGCGGTGGCTCGGTCCGCGCGCGGCCGTGAGTGTGCTCACCGGGCCGCCGGCGGTTCCTCATCTTCCAGAGGCGCTTCCCCGCCTGCCTCGTCGGCGTCGCACATGGGCGTCACGGCGTCTTCGCCGCTGCACGTGGAAGGAGCCGCGCCAGCAGGTGCCGACAGTTCGGACGGATGTTCTCGTGGGCCCCCATGCTCTCCCGGCGCGGCGCCCCAAAGCTCCGGGACCCCGCTGACAGGAACATCCACTGTCGCGCTCGCCGTCATTATTGCGGGGGTCCTGCGCGGGTCAGCTGCCGGGAAGCGTCGGCCGGATGAAATGAAGGGGCCCCGGCGCAGCAGGGTGCGCAGCAAACACGTCGGTGCGCAGCCCACACGGCACCATGAGCTTTGCCGCTGAGAGGGTGCAGCGGCGACTTTCTCCTCTTGGCGGAGGTCACTCTCACCTGACCAAGGGCCGCGTCCTCCACGGCGAACGCAGCAGGCAGCGCGAGCCGTCAGGCGGCTCGCCGCGGCGCCCGGCCGCACCACCGGAACAGGATTGGGTGCACTCGCTCGGCCCGTCGTAAACGAAGGAGGAAGGGGCTTGTGCGGCCCGGGATCGGCTGAGCTCCAAGATAGTTCCCGGGCCGCCCCGCTGCACGGCGATAGTGTGGTGGAGATGCTAGTGCTCCTTTCCAAAGTGTTTTGAGCGTGAGGGTGATGAGGTTTGTTGGCGTGGCAGCCCCCGGTTTCTGGCTGGTCGCCTCCCACCTCCCACAAGGGCAGCCAGCTGCGGCGCCCTCGCCCATGTACCATGGGGCAGCGTGCAGTGTTTGCGCATCCGGGGAAAGACAGCATCCTAACGACAACGAGCGGCGTTTTCCCCTTTGGTCGACCGGGAAAACCAGCCAGGACACATGGCCGACTGTGAAAACCAGCCAGGACACAGGGCCGACTGGGAAAACCAGCCAGGGGCAGGGCCTCAATGTTTCTGGCTCGAAAGACTGTCTTTAAGGTCCGACATCAACCATTGTCCTTAAGCTCCGTGTCTTTTTCCGTGGCCTCCGCATCGGGCCGCGGGGGTCGCTTGATCACCCGTTCCACGCTTTCTGACTTGACCTGGAGGCCGAGGGTTGGTCAGTCCCCATCTGGCAGGCAGGCCAATTGGATCGAGTTGGGGCTATGCAGGGACCAAAGAAGGACTTACTGGGACAAGGTAAGGCTTTCGCCGGCCTGGCTCGTCCTGCGTGCGTTCCCCTGCGAGCAGCTGCAGGTCATTCCGCCCCCCAAGAGTGCTCGTTGTCAGCGGCGGCAACGCCAGGCAACCGAATCACCTGTTGCCACCCACTTGAGCAGGTTGAGTTGCCGGGTGGCAGGCGCGCCGGTGCCCACCTCTGCCTTTTCCCACTTTACTACGCGTACCTGCAGCGTCTGCGGGCCCTGGCCCCGCGCCTGTGCGCCTCGCGTCGCCATGCCGCCTGCAAGCACGCGCCTGCACTTGCTCAAATGGTTGAGGCAGTGGCAGCAAGCATTTGCAGCATGCACTTGCAACAAAGTCCCCCAGTGGCGAACCTGCCGGCTTCCGCGAGCGTCAAGGGATGTCAGTGTGCGTAGGATAGGTGCCACCAGCGCAAATTCTTGGCCGGAGGATCAATTCTTGGTGTCGAGGAATGTCGAGGAATGATGCTGCTTTTCAGTCGACAACAGCGCTGTCTTGCGTGCAAGCCGGCACGATGGCCGCCTGGACGGCGCTCGCACAGGCCCGAATCGTTTGAGGGGGACAGGTTGCGCCTGGTGTCACCCTTCAACCTCCTCCGGCATTCCCTGTTCTAAAGTTCGACCGCTGGGCACGTCCTTGTGGGCGAGGCGGGCACCAACAGCTCGTGGTGGTCCCATTGGTCTGTCCGTTCCGTTGTTTCGATACTAATGTGTGATTGCCTGGGCATGCATTGCCTCGTTTCGTTTCGTTAGGAGCGCCGGCCGGGCGAACGGTTTCCGGTCGCCCGCACCATGTGCGACTCGAGTACGGGCGACATGGCGCAGCGTCTGTCGGCGTCCAGCGCGCCGGGCATGCCGTTCGGCGAGGACGCGCTTCTCCCCGACGACGCGTATCTGGGCTGCTCCCCGCCGCTCGCCTTCCCATACAGCTCGGACGAGCTCGCCGCGGCCGCGGAGGCGGCGTGCAGCAGCGCCTGCTCGCTGGAGAGCGACGCCGCAGCCGTGCAGGACGATGCCAGCGACGCAAACTGCGCTGAAAGCTATCGTCAGCTCGCGACGGCGCATTTGCTGGTGAGTTTAAGCTGCAACAGCCTCCACCTGAGACTTTGCCGGCATTCTGGGCAGCAGAGTCCCTGGCCGCCTGCCGTATTGTCAGTCGCTGGCTGCAGCAAGCCCGGAAACCTGAGCTGCTCCTCGCGTACTGCAGCGAGCAGCCCTCCTCGGGGGCACCGGCAGCGGCTCTGCAGCGGCGGCGTCGGACGCCCAGGCGCTCGACACCCTGCTGCGCACCGAACGCAGGCACGCCCGCGTCCAGCGGGAGCAGGTCCAGGCGGAGCTGCTGGACGTCATCGCGTCCAAAATGGCGCACCTGCAAGTGCTCGAGGCGCGCCGGCTGCCCGCCTGGCCCCAGCTCGCTGCCGCGCGGGCACAGGAGCTCAGGGGTTCCATTGCAACGGCTGCAGGAGCACGAGCGGCGCTTGGGCGGGCTGCAGGCGGCGCTGCACGCCGCGGCCGGCGCGCCTGGCGGCCTGGCCGGCCACTTTGAGGAGGTGCTGCAGATCGTGCGGGACATGAACGAGGCGCGCCGCCTCGGCGGCCTGCACCCGCAGGAGGTCGCCGCCGCCGTGGTGCGCCCGCCCCGCTCCCGCTCCGGCCGCTCCCCTCCTGGTGGGCTTGGCGAGCGCCGCCCTGACAGCAGCTGGGCTGCAGACGCGGCAGATCGGCGAGCTGCCGCTGCAGGCCGGCTGGCAGCAGGACGTCCAGCTCTCCCTGCGGCAGGCGCGCTCCCCGCCGCACGCAGCGCCCGGCCCGGCTGCTCGCACGGCTGCAGCTGACCCGCGCCGGCCGCCGCCGCAGCTGCTGGCAGCCTTTGTGCGCGGCGAAGCCCACCGCGTGGTGCTGCGCTCGACTGCGCTGGCCGCGCCCTTCGAGATGCCGCTGCAGCGGGTCGGCGCGCTCAGCCTGGAGGAGTACAGCGGCCTGCACACGAGCTTCCTGCTGGAGACGAGCGCGCAGCTCGACTCGGTGCGTCCGCCCGCCGTCGCCCCGCCGGGGCTGCGCGCGCGGGCAGGAGGGCCGATCCGTCGCGCCGCCGGCCGCAGGCGGCCGCCTCGCCCGCGCGGCTGACGAGCCTGGTGCACGACGCGGTGCTGCTGCGCTTCGCCTTCCTCCTCTGCCGCTGGTCGACCTTCCTCTCCTTCCGCGCCGCCAACGCCGCCAACACGCCGCTGGCCGCGCAGCGCGCCGCCGCGGTGCGCGGTCCACCAGCCCCCGAGCGCGCCGCGCGGCTCTGCGCCGGTCGGAGGCCGGCGGCGGAGAGTTCCCGCACTCGGCCGCGCGCAGGAGGGCGCGGCCGTGCAGCCGGAGCAGGCGCGCGCGCTGCACGCCCTCTGGCGGCGCCACGCCGCGGCTGAGGTGGCGCTGGGCGCGCGCGAGGCGGCGACGAAGGACGCGCTGCGCGGGGCGCTGCGCGAGGCGCCGCCGGCGGCCGTGCCGCACGCGCGGCTGCTCGACGCGGCGGAGGAGCTGTCCGCGGCCGCGCACGAGCGCGTCCTCGCGTCGATCGACTTCAACAACCGCGCCGCCTACTCCGTGCTGCGCCCGGAGCAGATGGCCGTGCTGACCGCGCGCACGGCGCCCCAGCATCTCCGCATCGACCTGCTGCTCGAAAACGGCCTCATCCCCTGCCCGCCGGCGGAGGCCGCGCAGTGACCTCGCCCGCCGCCGCCGGGGCGCGTCTGCCGTGGCGGCGGCGGGCGGCCAAATTGTTCGGTCCGGCCACACTGCCCAAGGACGCTCGTTCAGCGCGCCACTTTGCAGCCGCGTCTGATTTTTTTTTTGCGGTGCGCCCCCCTCGCAAGCGCGGTCGCTCTGCGCGGCTGCCTCTGCGAGCCCCCGCTCTGCCTGCCGGTGCGACCGCCAAGTTGCTTTTGGGTTGCTTGCCCCCCTTCCCTTCTCTGCTGCCAGTCTGCCGCAGTGAGCGCTCCCGGCGCCGCTGCCTGTGCTCCTCGCTGCCCGCGCACTTGACTTTGCACACAACCAGGGGCTGTGACCCGACCCGCCAGCCCAGCAGTGGCGCCTGTGGCGCCCGCCATTGCGGGCGGTGATGATCGTATCGCTGTCGATTCCGCATTGCGTCCACCACACTGATAATCTAGCTTTGCGTGTGCGCCACATGGGCCGCCCTTTTGGTCGAATGTGTCCTGCAACTCGGCTGCTCGAGAGTCGCGTCCCTGCTCACCCCACAGCGTGCGCCACCGCGCCGAGGCGCTGTGATGTGCTGCAACTGTTCCATGCCAAGCGGCCGGGGGAGGGCGGGGTCCCTGGCACAGCAGCAGGCACACGCACGCAGCCGCAGAGTCTACGGGTGGACCGTTGCCGCGCGCGCACTCAGGCGACAAAGACGAGGAAGACGACCAGGAAGAGCATGAGCACGAAGAAGACCTTCATCACCAGCCAGCGGTTGCCCGAGACCGAGTTGAGGTACTTGAGCAGCTGCGCCTGCGCCGAGTCCACGTTGGCGAGCGTGTCGTCGACGTTCTCGTCGATGCGGATCGCCAGCTCGCCCTGCTCCTGCACCTGCACGCGGCGGGCGCGGGCAGGGCGGCGCTCAGCAGGCGGGCGAGGCGCGGCCGGCCCGCCCTCGCCGCCGCCCCCCGCGCGCTGCCTTGCCGGGGGGCGCACCATGTGGGCGAGCTGCTGGAAGATGCCGCCGAGCTCCGCGATCGTCGACTCCACGTTCTGCAGCGCCTCCGCGCGGCTGGCCAGGTACGCGTCCTGCCGCGGCGCCGCCAGCTCCTGCGCCTGCGCCTGCGCCTGCGGGCCGCCCAGCAGCGGCTGCCTGGCAGGGGCCGGAGCGCGCGCGTCAGCCGCCCGCCCCGCGGCTGCGCCCGGCCCGAGCGGGAGCGGGAGGCGGCGCGCCTCTCCGCGGCCGGCTGCGGCGCTCCTGATCCCGATCCGGACGGCTGCGCGCCGCCGCTCTGCGGGGCAGCAGAGCCTTGGGTCAGCGCCGCGCCGCGGCAGAGTCCGCTCTGCTCCGGAGCCGGGCGGCGGGCGCGCCTTCCAAGCGGCGGACGGGAAGAGGCCGCCGCCGTCGCCCGGCCGCGCGTCGCCCTGCCCGCCTGCGGCAGCCGCCCGGCGTCAGGCGTGCTGCCCGGCCTGCAGCGGGAGGGGCTGCCGGTCGGTCGGGGGGCGTGCCTCTGGCGACGGGCCCCGCCGCCGGCCGCTCGGGCAGCGCGGAGAAGAGCTGGCGGCGGCCGGCGTGCGCCTTGAGGTTCTGCTGCCGCACGGTGAGCACGTCCTTGAACTGCGCGGTCGCGTCTTTGAGGCGCGAGCGCAGCGCGCCGACGACGGTGCTCGAGTGCTGCCCGCTCTGGCGGCCGCCGTCCGGGGCGGCCGCGCTCAGGCCCTGCAGGTCCGCGATGGCCGCGTTGAGCTGCTGGATGTCCTGCTTGACGGCCGCCGACAGCGCGGCGATCGCCGGCGCCGAGTCGTCAAACGGGCCCGGCGGCGCCTTGGCCAGCTGCGACAGGCGCGCCAGCTTCTGGCTGGTCGCGTGGATGCCCTGCCCGATGTCGGCCGCGCGCCGCGCAAAGGCCGACTGCTGCGGGGCGCCGCCGCGGGCGGGGCCTGCGGGGCCGGCCGGGGCTTGGCCGCCGGTGCCTCTGGAGTCGGGGCCAGCAGCCAGAACGCGCGAGGGAGCCTGAGCGCTGGAGAGCAGAGCCGGGGGCGGCTGACGAGCTGGGGGAGCGAGGCAAGAGGCAGCCCCTCCTGCTGCCAGGGACCAGCCAGGCCGGCAAGCATACAGGCGGCTGCCACCGCTTGAACAACAGATTGCACAGGCCTGGTGCCCCTGTCTGCAGCCTCCTGCGGTGATAGGGGTGCCCGGCTGCCGGCAGCACCTGCTGTCGCAAAGCCAGCGTCGCTGGGGCCTGCTCCGGACGTGCTCGCGGCTCCCTGCGGGCAAGGACCCCCGCTTGCCTCGGCCAGTACTCGCGTTTGCTCCGGTCGACGGCATCGCTTGATGCAGGAGCGCACCTGTTCACGCTGCAGCCGCTGCACCAGCTCCGTGAATTCGCCGGTGCGGTCGCGAGCGGACTGCGGCGCAAAGGGACGCATGCCTGCGCCTGCTGATGGCCAGCCAACAGGCAGCGAGACTTTGTTGCCGGCAATGTCTTCGATCGAACGATCAGTACATCAGTTTGGGCAGTGAATGGGAGAAAGCCGCGTTGGTAAAAACTTCACCTTTCCTCGCACTGCGCCCTACGCATGCTTCCGGAGGTCCCGACACCTCGTTGGGACCCAGTTGTGCGCAGCGCACTGAGTCAAAAGCATGCAATTGACCTGACCGTGTGCCTCGGCCGCTGATCACGCGGCTGCGAGGAGAAATGCAGCATCAAGGGCTGCCCGGCAACAATCGCTGTTGTCGCTTCTAGGCTGAGGCGGGCTGCACAGCAGCAATGTGAGATCTAGAGGACAAGGCTCTGGGGCGGCTGAAGGAATGGATATGCCGATGCCACGCCCGTGCGACTTGCAGCGCGCATGGGCATGGAGCTGCGGCCATGAATCCCCGCAGGTAGGACCAACCTGAGGGGATGCACCACAAGTTCTTATCACCCCTGACATGCGCTAGCTCGACCAGGGCCTGACGGCAGGAACTGCCGGCACTGCTGCCAGGTCGTGGCCGACGGCGGACTGGGCGCCTGCTTTGCGGACGCGGTGCTGCTCGCCGCGCCGGCTGCCTGCACGCTGCTCTGCCTGCTGCTGCTCGCGTTGACGGACGCGGTGCGCCCCGCCCTCCCTTCCTGCCCTCCTGAGAGGAGCAGACCAGTTTCTAGACCTCAAAGACACGTCGCAGCGTGGCCCAAGCGGGCGGTCGTACCGGCGCCAACGCAACACGCTGGAGCGGCTGCGCATCCTGGAGCTGTTGGCGGCCGCGACCGCCGCCTGCCACCTGGCGCGCCTGGCGCTGGACTGGGGGAGGGCGGAGCACCACGCGCTGGTCGGCCTGCTGCGCTCCCGGTGCCCTGTCGCCCCCCATCGCGCTCGCGCCAGCCTGCAAGATCTTAGGGCCATACCTGTGGGACCGACGTTCGCTCGCATGCAGGCCGCACGCTGTGCTGGCGGCGGGCCTGGCCGCGGCGGCCTGGGCAGCCAGCGGCGCCTGGGCCGCGCGCGTGGCGGCGGCCAGCCGCGCCCGCCGGCTCAAGGCGCGCTGCCGCTTCGGCGCGCCGCTGCTGGCGCTGTGGCTGCTGCAGGCGGCGGCGGCCGGGGCGGCGGCGGCGGCGGCGGTCGCGGCCTGGGCCAGGGGCGGACCCGCCGACCCGCCGCAGGCGCGTGCCGCCACACCCGCCATTCCTGCTCGGGTGCGTCGGGCGGTATGACCGACAGCAGGCCGCTCCGCGGCCGGCAGGCGGTGCTGGGCGCGGTTGCGGCGGGCCCGGGTGCCGCCTGGCTGGCGGCCGCGGCC
>BHFV01000822.1:0-14671 GCA_003568905.1 Trebouxiophyceae sp. KSI-1
GGGCAGCCCGCCATGAGGCATTTGAACATCACAACGACCCACAGGGCGCACCTGCTCCGCGGCGTCGGCTGCAATCGACAAAGAGTAAAGCTGAATAGCAACAGGGGCGGTCGAGGAACCCCAATATAGCTTCGGCGCCTGGTCGACATCCTGGCCAGTTACATGGTGCAACTTCTGCACCAGATTGCGTACAGCACAGAGCAGCTCGCGAGAAACTGCGCACATCCAGACACGCGTCTCGGGCTTAAGTTTTGCCTCGTGCGAAAGATCTCCCCAAAAGCCGCCTCCTCCAGAAGAAAAGCCCAGAAAACTCACGGGAATGGGTCGTGCGGCCAGCACAGGCCACGGCAGGCAGCCAAATTTTGGCTGTAGCTGTCAAATCTGGAGAAGCACCTCCCCCGTGATTTGCAGGTCAAGCGGGCGCCGCTTCGCGGCGCAAGACGGGAAAAGGTGGCGCTGCGCGCCACCCTGGGCCCCTGCGGGGCCCTAGCGAGCCCTTCGGGCTCGCTTTTTTCCTCTCGTTTTTCTTAAAGAGAGATGAACGCCGGTGGGCGTGTTGACGAGCCAGTGATCTGGCTTGCCCCGGCCCCCGCCTTCGGGCGCTGGGCGCCTGTAGGGAGGGCGAGATCCAGAAGTCCCCCCCTCAGTCAGGGGGGTGCGGCGGTATGCGCCGCCGCCAGGAGTTCCTTTGGGCTGGTATTGCTTGGTTCTCAAGGGAGCGACGCTGTCTCACGATGGAGTGCAGTGACTGGGCTGCATGAATGCTAAACTTTTGGAAGAGCTTTTGGCGCTGTGGGTGGTCCATGCCCATCTCCTTGAGCGCCTCCTCAGCGCACTTGAAGACGCTACTCTGGGTGCCCAGCACCACAGTGTGGTATGTAACCTCAAAGCCTTCCTTGGCAAGCAGCTCACATAGGAGCTGATGCTGCTCCTGCTTCTCTGCTCGCTTCTCGCCGTACCTTGTGTCTGATGCATAGCCGATCTCGAGGACCTTGACCTTGATGCGCTGTGAGCCGCTGCTGCAGCTGACTATGCTCCGGCGTTCTCCAGAACGCGTGCGCTTCTTGAGTGCCTTCTCCACTGATTCATGTGTCAGCTCAAGCATCAGGATGTCCGGTCTCAGCTTGTGCCTGTCTTCAGGCACTAGGCCTTGCCCATCCTCTTGCCCTCCCTGTTCCTCATTGAGCGCTGCAATGCTTTCATCGCTGATCAGCCAGTCTGGCAGGCGGGCGCCCTGGGTGTTGAGTTCTGCAGCTTGCAGCTTTTCGTCACAGCCCACGTCTGCGATGGTGTAATGGTTGTTGCCCTGAGAGCCGTCTTGTATGGCTTTCAAGATCATCCTGCCTGCCTCATTGTGCCTGGCGATGTAGACTGCGGTCATCTCTGGGTGCACACAGCCGCCCAGCATGTGTGAGCTTCCGTCCTCCCGGCGACACAGCGGGCAGCGCTTGACTCTGGCCACCGGCTGGCCTGTCATGTAGGGCATGCCCCTGATGCAAGCCATCTTCTTGTTCCACAGCTGTCCATAGCGGGCATTGAGTGTGTTCCTGAGGCATTGAGTGTGTTCCTGAGGGCTGCATGCGTGACCGCTTGGCTGGCCCACAGCGCCTCTTGCGGCTGCGGGAGCAGGTGCTGCTGGATGTCCTGCCATAGCCTGACGTAGAGCGAGTCGTTCGCAAGCCTGTTCGGCAGTAAGGCAGCACAGCAGTCTTCAAGCTCGAATTCAGATTGCCCACTGCTCGCTTGCTTCTGCCCCCTTCCTGATCGCCGAGGGCCCCGCTGGGTGGCGCTTGCCGCGGCTCAGCCACCGGCCAGTACATGCCAGTCAGGCCCCGGCTGCCTACGTCAACCACCTGGTTGCAGAGAGCTGGATCAGTGGCCTCATTGGCCAGGGCGTCTGCCCTTTCGTTGCCAATGATGCCGGTGTGTGACTTCACCTTGAGCAGGATGGTGGCCAGGCCGCTCTCGGCGCGCCGCAGTAGCAGCTTGACGATGTGGCTGAGCAGCTCCCTGTGTTTGTTCTCCCGGAGCGTGCGGGGGGCCTTCTCGATGAGGTACATGCTTGCCTGACTATCCGTTGCGATCAGCTCGTCCCTCACGCAGCCCATAGCCTGGAGTGCGGCTGCAATTGCGACCAGCTCTGCGCGCGTGATTGTGTTCGTGGCTCCAGCGCCGCAACATGCGACTCTGAGCTCAGCGCTCGGCTGGCCCTGGGCGGGCTCGGCGCAATGCACTCCGGCGCCGATCACTTCCGCTCCGTTTTCGTTCGCGCGCTTAGAGCCGTCTGTGTATCACAAAGTTGCTCCGTTGTAGCGTCGGGGCGGCGCCGGAGACTCCCCGGAGCTAGAAGGCATGTCTGGCGAAACATCGGCGCCGGCATGCCACGCGGAAGGGGCGATTGCGGCGCCCAGCTCGCGCGGCGCCGTGAACTTCTTGGGTGCGTGCACCATCTGCGCGCGCGGTGTGCCGACCGGTCGTCCGAGCGTGGGCGCACAACCATTGTTAGATTGCCGCAGTGATTCGCTGAGCCTGCCCCGCACTGCTCGCTCCCTGCTCGCGCCCAAGTGCGCTGCTCGGCCGGCATCATTGGCTACTACGAAGAGCTCCACGTCGCTGGCTGCGTGCTGCAGCCGCGCGCTCGGGGACTGCCAGTGCATGCCACTGCAGTACCGACAGTTTTGCTTGCGGATGATGGCAAGACGCCGCACGCTGAGGTGGCCTAGGTGTGCCCTGTAGGCACTGGCGGGGCGAGCAGGCAGCAGGAAGGCCACCAGCACTGCCTCCTCCTGGGCCACCGCGCTATGGATGGCCCACCGGATGGCCTTGTTCATCTCCTTTTCGTCCTGAGGCGGAATGCAGAGACAAGATACCCTCCACATGGCCGAGTAAGCGTCGTGGCAGGCGCCAAACACGCTGTCTGCGGCGTGCTGCGAGAAGTAGGCTCGCAGGGGCGGGTGGAAGTCGAGTGGCGTGGCAAACATCTCGGTCTCCAGCAGCAGGCTCTCCCTGAGGGCCTCCCGCACGGACGCAGGCACGCTGAGGTGGTTTGTGGAGCGGGGGCCTCCGCTCTGCTTGCTCGGAGCATGGCGAGTGATGAGTCTGGCCACCTGCTGGGCCTGCTCAGCGGTTGGCATGGCTCCGAGGGCGCGTCGTAGGGCTGCCAGCCGGTGAGCATCCATGCTACTCAGGAACCTGCCGTCCGGGCCATAGAGCTTCACGAGTCCTGGCATGGCTGCAAAGAGCTCGTAGCTACCTGTGGGCTGGAGGTCTTCGTCCGGGTCGATCCTCTCCCTGGGGTTGATACAGATCTGCTGGCGCAGGGCAGGGTTCTCCAGCAGCGGCTCTTCACAACGCGCCTCTGCTGGCAGCCAGTTGCCCTGGACCGCCTGACCATCCGCCAACAGGTGCCCATCCTGCCTGGCTCTCCCTCCCGCCGCCTCCTTGTTCGCAGCTGCCAGCCGCTCCTCCATTTCCTTGATTAGCCTGAGGCTCTCATCGGACTGGCCGACCGAGTCGGCCGGCTCCCAGTTGGGCTTCCAGCTGACGCGCCTCCAGGCCCCCGGGTTTTGCAGCCCTGCGCTCTCCTCCTGGTTGAGCGGCCTGGTGGCTGCGGCCTCATAGCCAGCGGGCTTGTAGGGGTCCACATGCTTCTGCAGCATGAGAGTGGGAGCCCACTCGACCATGTATCCTTGCTGGCCCTTTTTGGTGGATCTGTGCAGCACCCTTTGGAGGCGGTCCTGGTGGGAGTAGAGCAGGCGGATGAGGGCCGCGTTGGTGCAGCGCGTGGCTATCCAGGCGATGTACTGCTCCAGACTGGCCAGCCCCGCCGGTGGCGTCTTAGTGTTGGTCTTGCGGATGCCCGCAGGCAGCTCTGTCGAGAGCGCTGCATCAACCACAGCCAGGACGTCTAGCTCGTCTCCCTCTGGTAGTGGGGCCTGCGGCGGCGGCTCGCCCTCCACAGCGAAGGCTCCTGGTGCGCGGCCTTGCTTGCGCTTCCTTCCCTGAAGGGGCCGCTTGGCCCTGAGACCTTTTTCGCCGCCCGCGGCCTGGGCGGCCGCCTCCTCCTGGGGGGCAGCCCACCCCCGTTTGAACAGTCGTCTCTGTTTCGGCTGGGTTCCACTGGAGCCAGTACTCGTTCCATGATGCGAGCAGGTCGTCGTCCTGCACGACCCTCTGGCCATCAGCCAAGGGGGCTTTGCGTCGCTTGCCTTTTCTGGCTGTCAGATCCAGGCAGAAGGCACCCTTGGCCGCCTGCTTTTCGAAGAGCCCGCTAGCTGCGGGAGTGGCGGCGGCAGCGGCAGCTTAAGGCTGCTGGCTGCCATCCACTTGGGCGTAGGCCACCTGTTGGGCCGCACGCACCCGTTCCCAGAGCTGCTGCAGCCCGCCCCGGCCCTGAGGGAACTGGGGAGTGGTGGCATGGCTCGGATCGAGCACTCTTTCGGCTTCCGGAAGGTCGGCGGGGCTCCCCCAGGCCTTGTGGCTTGGGCCCGCATGCTCTCTATTCAGCAGCAGCGTGAGCTTGTTAAACGCGGTTCTGTGCCTCTGCTTCACCTGTTTGCCTAGCCGCCTGGCCAGCTCGGAGGCGGGAAGGAAGCGTTACTGTGTTGGGGAGCCGTCTGTGCATGCTTCGAGGCTGTGGATGCCCAGCTCCAGCAGTGGGAGGTACACATTGCTGGGCACTGCCCTGCTTTCCCCCAGCTCGCGGGGGTCGTGACGGATGTTCTTCAGGAGCTCCCGTAGGCTATAGCGGTCGCAAGCCAACAGGCCGGCGTCAGGTGTCTGAATCTCCACTCCTGCCGGCTTGAGTAGGCTGACGCGGTCGGTGATGTGCATGTGCAGGCTCTGGACGCCCTTCAGGAAGCCCCGATCCTTCTCCTTGACGCTCATCGTCTGCACTCCGCCGTACGCCGCCTGCTCTGCTCGCAACAGCGCTCGCGTGGAGGCACCCAGTGGCCCGCCATCGTTCAGCGCCCGCACGAGGCTGGCGCCGCTCTGCTGGGCGTAGTCCACCATGAGCGAGGTGACGCCCACGCCGGCCTGGGCTCTGCTCTGGTGCACCATGGCATTGGGCGTGGAGAAGGGCAGGCACGTGGCTCTTTTCGCGATCCTGGCCAGCACGCAGTCCATCATGTGGATGTCGAGGGGCGTGTAGATGGTCAGCGGGAAGGAGTAGGTCAGAAAGGGGCGGATGTTTGTCTCGATGTAGCGCAGCACCTGCTTGAGGGAGATCAGGGAGGCCAGCACCCTCTGGCCCCGTTCCTTTGCACCCTGCAGCAGGGCCTCCACTTGTTTTTGCCAGCTCATGCTGGCCGTAAACTGCACCCCCAGGTAGCAGTAGGGCTCCGTGGGGGGCAGGGGAAGGGGACGGGCTCCCCGCCGAGCACCACTCGTCTCAGCCTGGTCCTGAGCATGCGCACCGCTGATGAGGCCAGCGGCTGGTCGATGCCCTGTCCTGCACTGGCTGTACAACATGCCAGTCACGGCGCACTTGCTGTGCTTCACCTTGAGCCCGCCCCACTCGCCAAAGCTGTGGATCTTTTCAGCCTGCAGCGCCAGCTCCCTGCTGCAGGAGGTGACTGCGCACAGATCATCTGCGTACGCCAGGGCGCTGATCTTGGTGCCCTCCCTCTGCAGGCACCACAGCGGGTAGCCGCGGCCGCCCGAGTGCAGCCAGCGCAACAGCGGCTCAATGAAGATCAGGAACAGCAGCGGCGAGAGGCTGTCGCCCTGGATGGTGCCGCGCTCCAGCTCCACCACAGGTGTGTTGCCCACCGGCAGCATGACCTCTGTGCTTGCGCCCGTGTAAAGGTCCCTCACCACTTCGATGCAGCCTGCCGGGAAGCCCAGGTCTCGCATGATCACGAGCAGCTTGTCATGATCAATTGTGTTGAAGGCAGAGCTGAAGTCCACGTACAGCAGGAACACGTCCTGACCGTGTATGCTGGCGTCTTTAAGCACGTTTTGCAGCATCAGCAGTTGGCTGGCAGTGCTCTTTTCCCTGCGGAAGCCCTCCTGGCTGCTGCTCAGGATGTCATAGTGCTCTGCATAGGTGGCCATGCAGTCGGCCAGCAAGCCCGTCCACAGCTCGGTCAGCGTGTCTGCCAGGGCGATGGGCCTCTAGTTTTGAAGTCCAGGGGGTCGCCCTTCTTGTGCAGCAGCACTGTCTGACCGGCTTTGCGGCACGCAGGTGTGCAGCCGAGGAGGTAGCGCAGGACCGGGATGTCGTGCACGGCTCCCAGCAGGCGGCCATGCAGGTGCTTCAGCAGCTCGTTTGGTATCCCGTCCTTGCCGGGGGCCTTCCCATTGTGCAGGCGGCGCACGTGCTACTGGAAGCGGGCCGTGTCCCGTAGAAGATCCAGCAGGGACAGGCGGTCATCATCGGCCGGGTTTTCGGGCTGGCGAGCCTTGCTCTGTAGCTCAAACTTGTCTGTGTCCGTCTGCCAGGGGTAGGCACGCTGCGCCTTGTGGGGCAGGTACTTACCTTGCTTGGCGGCGCCAGTCGGGCGTGCCTGCTCCTGGAAGTGAGTGTGCACCAGCTCCTTTAGCTTTTCTGGCTCGGTCACCAGCCGGCCGTCTGCGCCTTTGAGGGCCGTGATCTGGCCGGTGGCGGTGCCGCCGTTGATGATTTTGTTAGCCACCTTCTGCTTCGTTGCAAACAGCAGCTGTATCCTGGCCCGAGCTTTGGAGCACTGACTTTTCACGGCTTGCTTCCGCAGGGCCGTGCGCTCGAGCCTGAGCTGGGCTTTCTGGGCGCGGACGGCGGCGACCCACTCCTGCCACTCCGGCGAAACCTGCCGCTCAGCGGTGGCAAGGGCTCCCATGGGCGGCGGCCGGCAGCGGCTGGGTTCGAAGTCAGGGTGCGCCTCCAGTGCCTCCCGTAGGTTTTGCGTGCCCAGCTCATCCGGCAGGCCTGCCTTGTTTGCTGTGGCTGCAGCAAAGTCCTCGATCGCTCGCCAGTGCCACCCGCCTGCTTTCAGGTTACGTGCCATCTTGCGCTGCACCTTGCGGGGTTGGAAAATCTTTCTGGTTGCTGAGCCTGTGGGGGGCGAGGTGAACTCGAGCGGTTGCCTTGCCACCTGAAGGACCTGCTCTTCCAAGAAGCTGTCCAGCGCGGCTTCCAGCGCATCTAGGTCCGGCTGGAGGTCCGCCAGGACGACGCGGGAGAGAGCCGGCCTGACGTGTCCTGGATCATGCGGCTGGTGGCTACATTCAATGGTCTGCCGCCATTGATGCTATCTTGTGAACCTCGCCAGCGTGGCCCGTCTCCAGGGTGTCCTTGAAGGCGGCCAGCGCCTCGGCGCTGACCGGCGTCTTGAGCCGCGGCTCTCTCGGCCGCGGCGGCGGCGGCGGGATTGGCTGCAGCACTTCCTTGCCTGCGAGCGTGATGGTGGCTAGCAGAGGCACGTGATCGCTGTCCCCTGTGGTATCTAGCATGCGCAGCGTGTTGTGCTCAGAGCCCAGGGCAGCGGGGATGAGAATGTCGTCGATCCTGCTGCTGCCAATGTTGCTCTGCCTTGGGCGGAAGCCCCTGCTGCGCCTTGCAGCATCCTCAGGCCGGTCCAGCGGCTCCGGCCCTGCGTCTGCGGTGAATTGCCTGTGTTGTCTGTCGCAGGCACTGGCCCGCTCTATGGCCGCCTCATCTGCAGCCCCCTGGTTGGCATCATGCGGCTGGTTCCATCTGTCCGTCCGGAGCAGCGCACCGTTCCAGTCCCCTGCCAGGACATGCAGCGGCACCGTATTGATTCTGCTGGCAAGGTGAACACTGATGCTGGCGCGTTTTTGTGGGTCGAACGGCATGTAGACGCCACAGAGCTGCATGGGCTGGGAGTGGGGCGGCTGCAGGGTGATGCCCACACAGTGCGCCTTGAGGGAGCTGTTCAGCGGGTCGTCAATCCGTGTGACGCTGGCTCCTTCTGTCCAGCGCTTTGCACGGCCAGGATCACGCCACCGCTGCCCTGCCTGGCGCAGGCCCAAGCCCTATTTTTGAGCATGTTGCGGGGCTTGCTGGAGCTGCAGAACAGGGTGTAGCCACTGAACACGCCATCCCTGATCCAGGGCCTACTGTGGCTGGTGTCGGCCAGCTTGGTCTCCGTCAGCACGACCACGTCTGGATTCAGCTTGGCCAGCTTCTCCCTCAGCTCGTCGACGACGGTCGTGAGTCCCGTTACGTTCCAGGTGAGCATTGTGAGCTCCAGTGCGGCTTTCCTGGATTCGGGGCTGGGGGCAGCCTCGTAGGCGGCGGGCTGTGCTCTGCACAATGGCTTATCTGCCGGTGGGAAAGGGCTCCTTTTCCCCGGAGCGGGTGCCGCTGGCTGCTCCTCACGCGGCACTTTGGGATGCCTGCCCCAGCATCGCGGTTGCGACAGGCTGCTGCTGGCGCTTGGCCAGCTGTTTCTTAAAGAGTACTGACATGGGCTGGGAGTGTTCGGCTGCTTCTGCCCTCCTCTTGCGCTTTTTGGTGTTGCCCTGGCTGGGCTCTGTTGCTGTCCTACCTGCCTTTGTGAGGGCTTCGGCCTCTACGGGCGGCTGTTTTGGCTCGTGCTCCAGGCAGGCTGTTTCGGGTTTCCTTGGCAGCGGCCGGTCAGGCTGCCGCTCAGCTGGCTCCGCCGCAGCTGCGACCGGCGGCTGTGAAGATCCATTTTCCCGCTGCCGCTGTGGCTGCTCCAAGGGGCCTGCTGGGAGCGACAGCCGCCTGCCAACCCTGCGTCGATTCTCTATGGCCTGCCACTCATACGATGCTGCTGCCCTGCTGGCAGGCCTTGGCTGGGGCGCAGCAGCCGGTTGCGGTGGCTGGTCCTCCACTTCCGGCACCGCGTGTGGGGCTGAGGCGACCTTGCGGCCGCCTACGCTGGCGGCGGTGGCGCGGAAGTCCATCCAGGATGTTCCCTCGCTGTCAGGCAAGAGGTACCCTGTTGCTGCCTCCCTGCC
Source organism: Trebouxiophyceae sp. KSI-1 (assembly GCA_003568905.1). Classification (NCBI taxonomy): domain Eukaryota; kingdom Viridiplantae; phylum Chlorophyta; class Trebouxiophyceae; species Trebouxiophyceae sp. KSI-1. The sequence continues at coordinate 8,929 of BHFV01000822.1, forward strand.
CGCGCTCCGGCACACCTGCTCAACTTTACCGTGCAGCTCGAGCCAGCCTGTTGCGGTGAGGCACTCTGGTGCAGCATTTTCGGAGTCGATGAAGTACCATTCTTTGTTTATGGCGCTGCGCCGCACACAGGCAGCATGCCAGTAGCCTGCCTCCTTAAAAGTGCTGATCAGAAAACGGTCGCAGCCGTCTGGCAGCTTGGCTAGCAGCGCCGCCTGGCTGGTGCCTCTGGCAATCAGAGGCGTCTGGGCGTCGTGTTTCAGGAGCAGAGGGGGCGAGCTGTTGTGGAAAAGAAAATGGCTTAGGCCGATGGCATTGATGCCACCGGGACCGTAGCAGTCTCTGAGGGTGGGCCACCTGATGCTGTGCTCTTGCAGGTGCGCAGTGACCTGCTCGTACATGACGACCGGGCCGCCCAGGAGCACGTTCAACGAGTGGACCATGCACTGCGCCCCCGCCTGGCGCTCATGGTAGATGTCTGCTGGGATGGCTGGAAGCCAACTGCTGGTGCTGCTGTGGCGCCTGCTAGCAGCTGGCTGTGCAAGGCTTCTGGTGGGGCCGCCGACCAGGCTGAGCCGTTGGAGCGGGTGTGAGTGGGCCTGCAGCATGCATGCGCCTTGCGACTGGGTGATTTGCTGCAGCAGCAATGTAGTATTGATGGCGCCCACCATCAGCAGGCTCCTGAAAACGGGCAGCAACTGCACCTGCAGGCTGCGCAGGTGTTCCGGCAGTTCCTGCCTTGCATAACCAAGGTGACACTGATGGGTGCGGCCAGCAGTCTGGCTGCCTTCCACGTACTCTTGTTTAAGAGGAGCAAGGAGGTGCGGGCAGGTGCCTGAGTGCCCCTCCTGCTGGGAAGGCGCGTTTGCTTGAAGGACGTCGGGGGATGAGTGCCGCAGCAGCAGCGCTGGCCGCCCGCCGCGAGGTTGCTGATGTGCTGCGCCTGCCGCTTCAGTCACGGCGCTCTGCTGGCGGCCGGCCACGTCGCTGCCGGGCCTCGTGCCCCCTCCAAGCAGGCTAATAGGGCAACCACTACACCATCGCAGACGTGGGCTGCGAGGAAAAGCTGCAGGCTGCAGGACTCCGCGCCTAGGGCGCTCGTCTGCCGGCTTGGCTGATCAGCGATGAGAGCATAATAGAAGCGCTCAATAAGGAACAGGAGGGGCAGGATGATGCACAGTGCCTAGCACCTGAAGACAGGCCGGCACAAGTTGAGGCCGGACGTCCTGATGCTTGAGATGACAACACATGAGGCAGTGGAGAGAGCACTGAGGAAGCGCACGCGCTCTGGAGAATGCCGAAGCATAGCCAGCTATAACGGCTCGATGCGCATCAAGGTCAAGGAGATTGGGTATGCGTCGGATACGAAGTACAGTGAGAAGCGAACAGAACAGAAAAGCAGTACCAGCTCCTTTTTTGTGAGCTGCTTGCCAGTGGAGGCTTCGAGGTTAATAATAATAATAATAATTAATAATAATAATTAATAATAATAATATATAATATTATAATAATATAATACATATAATAATAATTATTATAATATTATATATATATATATAATAATATATGTTATAATTATTATTATTATTATTATTATTATTATTATTATATGAGGCTTCGAGGTTGCATACCACAATAGTGCCGGGCACCCAGGGAAGCGTCTTCAATTGGCTGAGGTGGCGCTCAAGGGGGTGGGCGCGGAGCGCCAGCAGCGCCAAAAGCTCTTCCAAAAGCTCAGCATTCACGCAGTTCAGTCACTGTACTCCATCGGGAGACAGCGACGCTTCCTAGAGAACCAGTTCCCTCTTTTCTTCTCTTCCAATGGTCGCCACCGAGCTTGTTGTGCGCAGTCAGGCGAGCTAAGAGTCCCCGCCAGAGTTCTCGACCAGCTGAACATACTTGCAGGGATTAGCGAACGAAACATTTGCGTATCTGCTGCTGCTGGTCTCCTCCTCCAGCGCCCGGAATACCCTGCAGCTTTGGTGTGGTCGTGAAACACTGTGGGATTATGTGGGATGTAAGGCTAATCCTTGGGTCTGACAGGGCAGGAGGAACACCGGTCCGCAGCCGCCTCGTTGGCAAATCCAACCAGCACTGAGCCTTTGAATGCACCAGTGCGCTTGTCGCGCCCGGCACGCACCACCGAAACAGAACCAAAGTGGGAGAGGCGCGCCCTCAGGTTCGCCTCGATCGAGTCCGCAGTGTCCTGCGGCGCGCTTCTGAACAGCTTGAAGCAGCACTAGTACACGAGCCGGGCTTTATCAGCGGGCGATTTACCTTGCTTTTGTCCTTGAAGACTACCGTACGCGCCGGCTACTCTCGCGCAGAGGACTTTATGCTCATAGTTGTTTTCTTCGCGCAAAAGTTCGCGCAGAGGTTTGGAATTAGTTTTTCCCTCGCGCAATCCTAGGAAAAACTCCCATCCGGGGCCCAAAAACGGTGTTTTTCAAGGGCGAAATTGTTTTCCGCTTCGCGCATCGCCTCGCGCAAGCAGCTGAAACGGGTAGATTCCTGTTCGCGCGCCGCATTCGAATTATTTATGCGCGAGAGTAGCCGGCGCGTACGGTATGCTCAACACCCTGGAAAAGAGGAGATCCAGCGAGTGCAAGCCAGCCGGCTCTACGTGCAGCAATTTGACCAGGCCACCCCCAGCAGCCTGCGCGCATCACAGCAACCGTTGAGAACGATCCAATAGAATGATTGTCCTGCATGGCAAAAGTTGTTTGGGTGCTTGCCCGTGCGTCAGCAAGCTGTTGGCGCCTGCGCTCCTGCAGTGCCTCGCGGCACTTTGACGCGTCGCGGGGCGAGCTGAACTCCGCAAAACCGTAGCCCTGTGGGCAAGGTGCCGTGGTCAGAGGACAGCCGCCGGCTGCCTCTGTGTCTGTTGCGGTGGCAGGCAAAAGCTCCACCTTGGTGTGGCCGGCCATATTCACCATCATTAAGGCGCGCTCCAGCCTGCCGTACACCCCCAATGCGAGAGCAAAGTTGGCACTTGTCTGCCAGTCAAGCGGCAGGTTGCCGACAAACAGCTGGACCTGCGTCCAATCGACAGTACTCAACAGTGGCCCATGTACCAAATGACATCCAGAACCCTGGCAGCCGCCTCTCATCTGCTCCCTGCACTCTTCAAACTCCAGGGCTCTGTTGTTGATTCTGAGGCCTGCTGTGTTCAGATGGTGCACTGCCTGAACTGTGACCGTGCTGACATCCTGGCCATGAAGCAGCCGACAATTGTCATGACCACGCATTCACCTTGCTTTTCGCCTGGACTTGAGCGGGCTGGATTCACACCAGGGATTGGACTGGCGCGAGGCGCAGGATGCCCGCACACAGCTTCAGCTTGCGCTCTTCCGGTGGCGCTACAAACGTGAAGCTGTTCACCTCGAGTCCGGCGTTCTTGACCAAGCCTACCACCCGCGCCTCCACCCGCGCCTCCTGCACGCCAACCGCATTGGGGATTCCCAACACCTGCGGTTGCCACCCCTTCAGGAAGCCGAAAGCGCGCCTCCTGCACTGGATCTGGTGGGGAGGGCAGTTCGTGCATCCACCCGCAACACAGGCCTGGGCCTCCACTCGTCCGGGACACATTGTACGCGCTCCGATGCTGGCTGGTCGTCGCACAGCTCTGATGCCGATCCAGGCGCCTGCAACGCATGCACTTGCCGCACCAACCTTCACAGTCGAGCGACTGCGTGTGTTCCCGCCCTGGCGGGGGCAGCAGAGCAGAGCCTCACCAGTGTAGGGCAGTGCGTTGCGGCAAAATCACCCTTTCGACAGGATTCCGCCATCCACGCGTGTCAGCAGCGACACTGTGATACCTGTCGGCTGCGTGAATTAATAAGGGAACGTGGAACGCATCGCAGAAAAAAACGGAGGACTTGTGGAAAAGGGTCGGGGGGACAGGGGAGCTGGCGCGGGGATGTCAGGCGTGTGCACCGTCAGCGGAAGCTACGGATCTTCAGTGATGTCAGACTCGCAAAGACAACCGTCTCATGCGGCCGGAAAACGTTTTCCAGTATTCCGGCAGCCGGAAAACGTTCTCCAGCCTGGAATTCCCCACGGAGCTCCCCCAATATCCCTTCCCTCCCCCCTGCTTGACCTCCCGCGAGCAAAAGGACACGATGGCGGTGAGCTCGATCTGACCATTGGNNCGGCGCCGCCGCCGCCGATGCTTCATCCCAGCCATCGGCGGCGCGCCGAGCATCGAGCGGCGGCGTGCCGAGCATCGAGCCTCGCACCAACATCAAGCAGCGTAGCAAAACCAATAACACACGAACATCATGCGCCTCTCTATTCATCATGCGCCTCTCTATTGATATTGGGCACCGAAACGTCGCAGGCGCGCCGGAGCAATTTTTTCGCTCGACTTAGACGCCCAGGAGTGGCCCGCGGCTTCTGGGGTGCCCGAGGTCAACATGCGTGTCGCGCCACACGAGCGCCGTGCAGAAGGCCATGCCTGGCTACGAGCCATGAATCACAGGAGACGCAGTGACGCAAAACAACCTGCATTCCTGGCCCTGCCGCACCCACACCAGGCGTCACAGTGTCAACAGCGCTCTGCACGGCTGTCAACGCTCAGGACGGGCGCACGTTTGCCGGCAGCAATCCCCCGAGGCTCTGCTCGACGCGCCACCGCCGTCCGAGGCGGGGAGTTACTCGTCGGCAGCGGCCGCCGGCGGCACCCAGGAGGAGACCGAGCTGGCGGCGCCGCTGGGCGTGCCGGACGCGCCGAGCTCGAGCATCGCCTCGAGCTGCTCGCGGTACATGGCCTTGAGGTCCGCCACTTCCGCTGCCAGCTCCAGAATGCGCTCCTCCCGCTCGCCCAGCAGCTTGGTCGCCGCCTCCAGCCGCTGCCGCGTCTGCAAGGCCAGGCACCTGCCCCTCAGTGGCCACCCCCTGGCGGAAGCTTTTCATGTGTCTGTCGCACGGCTGCTGGCGGCTTTCTCCACCGTTTGCAAGCCTCGTCTGAGCCACTGCGCTGCGCCGACGCCGCCAGGCTTGCTGCTGACCACCACCAAAATCAGTGTGCTGGCGTATACAGACGACCTGTGCGCCATCACCTCCTCCAGCAGGGAGCTGATGCTGCAGGCGGAACGCATCCACAACTTTGGCGAGTGGGGCGGGCTCAAAGTTAACCACATCAAGTGCGCAGCGACCGGCATGCTGCACGGCCGCTCCCAGCGCGAAAACACGCTCTCCGAGGGAGCCTTGGATACCCTCAAGCGGGGCCTGGCACAGATGAAGATTGGGCAAACGGCGGTGCCCTTCCTGCCGCCGACCGAGCCCTACTGCTACCTGGGCGTCCAAATCACCGCCAGCATGAACTGGCAAACGCAGGTCGCTGCAGATCAGTCGCAAAGGGCATGCCTGTTGCCTGTCGTCGGGCTGGCATTGAAGCCCACTCGTCCACAAGGCAGCAAGCCATACCGGCGGGAGCCCAAGCCGTCGTTCCCCTGCGCTGTGTTTAATTTAATTTAATTACACGCCGTTAGGCGTAATAACGAGGCAAGCTGGGTGACCAGCTTGCCCCGACCACCCCCTGTGCACCGGCCCGGAGGGCCGGTGCAGGGAGGGGGGGCAAGGCTCAAGCAAACCCCCCACTCACAACTCAATCAGGTGGTTTGGTCGCCTGCCGGCTGCTGCGCCTGGCACCTGCTGGGAAGGGCTGGCGTTCTAGGAAGCGGCGTTGTTTCACGATGGACTGCAGACTGTGAATGGCGTGGATGGTGAGCTTGTTGAGGAGCT
>BHFV01000823.1:340-14636 GCA_003568905.1 Trebouxiophyceae sp. KSI-1
CCAGATTCCCTTTAGGGTTTAGGGTTTAAGGCTAGAGTTTAGGGTTTGCCGTTGCCACGCCCCATCCATCCTTTCCGTTCTTTTTCAGATCCCATTTACGGTAAATGGATTAGGGTTGAGGGTTTACCGCATGCCGGCACCAGCCACGCTCACGCGACCCGCCCTGCCCCCAGGCACCGGCAAGACACTGGTGGCCAAGGCGGTGGCGACCGAGTGCGGCCTGGCCTTCCTGAGCGTCAAGGGGCCGGAGCTGATCAACATGTACATCGGAGAGTCGGAGCGGCAGGTGCGCCGCTTCCTCCCTGCCTGCTTTGGCTGCAAGGGGAGCGACTCTAGGCTCGTCCCTTCTTCGGAACAGCTCTGTTGTCCGGGGGTATCTATACCGGCACCCATATGCGGGAATCCCCCATCGTCCTCAAGTGCGCCGGGGTCAAGCACCCCGGAGGTAGCCTCCCGCTACATTGGCCCATTTTGCAGATTTTGATCGGGGCTCTCGCAATGGTTCCTCTCATGCATCATTCAGACTTGTTTTTTCTGTTTTGGCAAACGTGCATTCTCCGGGGCCGCTGCCTCCCTTGGCGGGCGCTTGCAGTCGGCCTAGTGGGCAGCAGCGGAGCTCTCGCTGGGGCCAGCACGGCTGCTGCATGTGAAACAAGCGAGCGCAAGCCCAATTCCCGGCCAGTGCCGGCTTTCTGCAGGATTCAAGCGCGCCCCAGCCTGTAGCGGGAGGTTTGAACCCGGAAAGGCATTAAGGTCGGCGGAAATTCCGGCTAAATGTGCTTGGTGCACGGCCTTTTGACATCGCTCGTTACACAGCCTCTCAGACTCCCTGCCCCGTCAGCTGCCATGACTCGCCGTCTGCTGTCCGGGATGCTGTCAGGGCTGCATCAGGGTTCATCAGCCGGGCGCCGAAACAGCGCCAACTGCGAAACTTTAGCTCGCCTCAGCGAGGCCCTCTTCGCGCACTCGACAGGTCCGGGAGGTCTTCGAGCGCGCGCGCCGCGCCCGCCCCTGCGTGCTCTTTTTCGACGAGCTCGACAGCCTGGCGCCGGCTCGAGGAGCGGGAGCCGACTCTGCCGGCGTCATGGACCGCGTCGTCGCGCAGCTGCTGGCCGAGGTGGACGGCCTGCAGGGCGGCGGCGGCGGCCGGGCCGGCGGCGGCCAGGACGTCTTTCTCATCGGCGCGACCAACAGGCGCGCCTCCTCGTGGAGCGGCCGTGCATGACTGAAATGCTTGATTCTGAGGGTTTTCTTAGGGTTTGTTGCCGACTTTGCTAAACGGGCTGGTCGGGAATGGGGCTGGGTGTCTCACGGGCGCAGCAGCCCTGCAGCCTGGCGCTTGAGAGCAGCCGCCTTGCTCTGTTTTATTTTTCAGAGTCGCCTCCTGCCGTTCTGCTGCAAGGCGGAACGCATTCTGCTGCAAGCCGGAACGGCAGCCGCTCCGCAAGCAGCTCTCTGACGGCAGCCATCTTGCTGTCAGCTGCCTTTCCACATAGCTGCTTTTCCCTATGTTGCCAGTCTTGTAACGCCGCTCCATCACCATCAGCAAACCCAGCAAATAAACTTCCCAAACCCCTCAAATATAGGACGTCTCCCGGCTCAAACCCTTCTGGTCGGTCCGCAGGCCGGACCTGCTGGACCCCGCGCTGCTGCGCCCCGGCCGCCTCGACCGGCTGCTCTTCGTCGGCGTGGCGCAGGCGGCCGCCGAGAAGCTGGCCGTGCTGCGCGCGCTGACCCGCCGCTTCCGCCTGGCGGCCGGCGTCGATCTGGCGGCGCTGGCGGCGCGCTGCGGCCCCACGATGACGGGCGCCGACCTGTACGCGCTCTGCGCGGATGCCTGGATGGCGGCGCTGCGGCGGCAGATCCCCTCGCAGGCGCGCCCCAGCAAACAGGCTGCGCCCTGTCTTGAAGGAGCTGAGACGCAGCAGATGTGGCCCTCTCTTTAAGGATCTGGGACGCAGCAGATGTGGCCCTTTCTGAAAGAAGCTGAGACTCAGCAGATGTGGCCGAGTCTCAGCAGACTTGCACCCCCCCTGAATGGAAGCAGGCATGCTGAGCAAAGCGAGGCCGTCTCTGGTACCACCGCTGCTTGTGACATCAGCTTTCAGACACCTTTGCTGCAAGCATCGACAAGACGCTGCCGCTTGCCGGAGGTGGGGAGTGGCGCCTTACGGCTCGGCTGCGTGCTGCAGGAGGCTGGCGGGGCCGGCGGCGCAGCAGAGGTGGAGGTCTGCCAGGCGGATTTCGAAGCGGCGCTCGCGCAGCTGTCGCCCTCCCTCTCACAGGAGGAGCTCGCGCGCTACCAGGCACTGCGGCGGCAGTACGAAGGCGGCTGAGGCAGCGGCTGTGCTGCTGCGGCAGCAACCGCGGCAGCAGCTGGAGCCCGACTTGCAGTTGCGGCTGCAAAATGGGCAAGCTGTGCGCTGCCGCGCCGGCCGAGCAGGGGCAGTGTGCCTGCTGCAAGCTGAGCGCAGCACGGATGCCGGGCGTCAGCTGCCGCGAATGCAGCAATTCGAACGCCCCCCTGCTCACCGCTTATCCAGGATTGCATGACAGCGGTTACATGACGGTTGTTACAGTCTAGAGGGCCTGACAGGGAGCGGCATGCGTTTGTGCTTCTCGGACAGGCTGGCAGCGCCGACGAGCTCGTCTTGAAGCTCGCATGCTCGGCTGCAGAATTCGTTTGCACCAGAAAGAACAATCGCATCTCAGCACTCAGGCCACACATCTGCTATCTCGGCACGTGCAAAGAGACTCGCCTCTGTTTTCAAGCAACTTGAGCTGCCAGATGCCAGGCGAGCGAGGGCCGTCGCAAAAAGGGGCAGGCAGAAGCCGGCTGGCTTCGCCGCCGGCCTGTGGCGGCCACATGCACCGATTCGAAGCCAGCAGAGGCGCTGCAGCCAGCTAGGGCTCGTAGCCGGCTCCCAAGCCCGCAAACCCTGCCTCCGGGCACCAGCACCAGTCCGCCTCGCGCTCGTCGAAGGTCGCGTTCTGGGGTTCCGAATTAGGGTTTAGGGTAACGCCGGCGCGTCAGCGGCGTCAGCGCCCGGCACCTCCCACCAGAGCGGCGGCGAGCTGGGCAGGCGGGCGGTGAGGATCTCGCAGCCGTCGTCGGTGACCAGCAGCGTGTGCTCGAACTGCGCGCTGCGGCTGCCGTCGGCGGAGACCGAAGTCCAGCCGTCGGGCCACGTGCGGTCCTTCCACCCCCCGGCGTTAATCATCGGCTGCAAGCAGCAAACACGCGGATTGGTGACGTTCCAATGCAGCCTTCCGAGGAGAGGAGCGCCGAACGCAACCCATGGGTATGGTGCGGAGCCGAGCAGGCTGGCAGGCAGGGAGGGAGGTCCCCGCTTTCGCACCAGCTGATTGAGTTTCTGTGTGCGCACGCGTCAAAAAGAAAGTAAGTGGGGGATTTTGTTTGTGCACTGTGAGCCAGCAGGCACGGGCGCTTTCGCGCGGCAGAGCGGAGCGATGGGAGCGCTGCCATGATGATTGCTGCTGCGCAGGGCTCGGTCATGCTGAGCGGATGTGAGGGAAAAACTGCCGGAAATGCTGCTACCAGGCGGTGGCTGGGCTTCCAAGAGACTCAGCGGCAGCCAGCAGTGCTTGCAGAGGGTGCACGCCGGAGTCGTGTGGCGGCCGCACCTCTATCGTGAACACGTGGCCGGCCTTCATGACGCCCACCGCCTGCGAGCCACAGTAGGTTTCACCTTGAGCCCTGAAGTCGTCACAACGCTCCAATAAGAGCGAACGCAGGTTCTGACGCACACTGCCAGCAACGGGCGCGTTGCCTGTGAGGTGAGGAAAGCCGCGAGCTAAGGAAAGCCGTAAGCTAATCGGGCAAGGCAGGCCCCGCGGCGACAGCTGCAAGCGGTTTGCAACAGAACCCAGACAGTCTCTGCTGTTGCCACAGTCAGGCGCACGAGCAGCAGGCTCCGGCTGCAGCAGCGCAGCGTTCAGGAATTGTTGCTTGGCGGCCAGCAAGCAACGCATGACCTGGACGGGCGGCAAGCGCTAGCTTCAGGGTTTGACAGGGTCAGAGAGAGTGCCAGGGTATGGTAGGGTCGCGCCTTGTTGGGGTGGTAGTGCGGGATGGTCGGCGCGCAGTGAAAGTGGTCGCCGATGCCGTGGCCGGTGTACGCCTTGACCACTGACAGCCTGGCAAAAGGTGCAGGAGTTACACCGGCATGAGTTACGATTCGGACTAATTCAGTGTAATGCGGTACGAGTCTAGGGGCGCGAACCGAGTTTTCCCACTCAACATTTCCCCAATGCACAGCCAATGTCCACAGTGCCGGCCAGACTCCCTCGCCGGCGCTGCAGCTGAGGGCAGGGAAGCTGTGCGGGACAGGGGCTAGGGTCGGGCAGGGTTCATTAGTCACCCGTGCTCCTTGGCGTGGCGGCTGATGACCTCTCCGATGTCTCGATACCTCACCCCCGGCCGGACGACCGCGATCGCCTTGTGCAGGCACTGCGAAGCAGAGGTCGGCGTAGGGTTTCAGTCAGGGTCAAACTAGGGCCTGGAAGCGTTTGGATCAGACAGTCGCTGGGCAAGACTGAGCCGAGGCGCCGGCACTGGCTCCCCACTCGGCATCAGGAGCGAGCCCACAGGCACAGCCTCATGCGCAGCTCTGCGACAAGTTTAGGGGGGCCCAAGCTGGAATGGTATTTGCAAGGCTTCTGTGCGCGCCCACCGGGAAAAGCACGCCCGATATTCCGGAAACAAAGCGGAGTATGCATACACTGGCCGAGCCGCTTCCCCGGCGGCACAAAGCCCCGCGCTAGAGTCTCCCTTCAACGATTTTTCTCTCCAACTCGAAAGGGGGGGCGTCGCGTCGCGCCTCGTACGCGACGCGGATCAGCTTCTTGCTGGCCGCGTCCGCGTCGCCGACCACGAAAGTCTCGTTCAGATCGCCGTGGTATCCTTGGAAATAGGCGGAAATATCCACGTTGACGATATCGCCGTCCTCGAGCGGCCGCTGGTCCGGGATGCCGTGGCAGATGACCTACAGGGTTGTTCCCAACAGCCTGCCTCAGCTGCAGGGGCGGCGCCTGACCCGCAGGATTTGCAGACAGCTTGCCCTGGTTCATCAAATGGCTCGTGGAGGTTTTCGAGAGCCTGTGTTACTCGCAGGGGCGCTTGCTCCCCTGCGCGCGCCTGCTGCTGCGGGGCTGCCGCTGAATGCCGGCAGGAGAGCTTGCATGCTGAGCTCCAGCCCCCGCTGTGACAGCTTGAGCTGCTCTCTTCCCAAGGCGTCATTGAAAAGCCTAGCATGCTGCGCTGCCGCCGCCAGACAAGAAGAAGAGTGCAAATTGAGCCAAAGAGCAGGCTGGCCGTGGGTGCGGCAGCTGCAGCAGGAAGAGGGGAAGGGGGAGCTCGCCTCGTTGACAGAGGTGCAGACCGATTTAGGAAAGGAGTAGTAGTTGAGGGGGGAGGGGTAGGCGCCCGCCTCAATCGTTGCGTTGTGCACCTGCAGGCCCAGGGGTGCCGGAGCTGGGTGCTTACAGGCTGCAGGCCGCTTGAGCCCAGGGTGTAGCTTAAAATCTACACCCTAAACACCCTAAATATCGGCCGTGTTCAAATCTGGAAGGTTTGAGGTTGAATTCATTGAACCCAGGGTGCCGGCGCTGCTGGCACTCGGTGGCGTTCAGCGCCCCTGGGCCTGCAGTCGGCAGCAGCAGGCCGCCTGCCGTGCGTTCTTATGCAGGCAGCAGCAGCGCAAGCGCTCCCGGCCTTCCTTTTCAGCTGCCTGTATAATATCAAAGTCCAGCCAGCAGTGGCCAGCAGAGCCGGGAGCATTGCAGCAGCAGCACTTCCTAGCCTCATGGACCCTCGATTTCAGCGCATGCGCGTCTTTGACAAGCGCGATGCCAGCTTGTAACTGCCGCAGGGCGGCAGCAGTGAACAAGGAAGCAAAAACGCACTATCTCGTCGATTGCGTCGGTGGTGATGCCTGGCCGGATGGCGGCGTGCGCCTTGTCCAGGATCTCCCTGGAGAGGCGACAGACGCGGCGGATGCCCTCGATTGCCTTGGGCTTGCGCACCAGCACTGCGGGGCAGCAGGGGGCGGCTTCAGCTTCTCAACAGGGCCTGGCTGGCCACAGTGTGGATGTGCTGAGGCTGGCAGCTGCGATCTCGGAGTGTCTCTTGCCATGGCCGAACATGAAAGCGAAGCATTGCGGTGCCCTCGCCTCAAGCAAGCTGTGTGGCTGTTGTCCAACTGGGGCCTGGCGTCGGCTGACATGCTCGGCAGCAATGGCTTCCTTCCGGCTGGCCTTGCTGAGCACGGCGGCAAGTGAGTGTGGCAGCAGCTCACCGACTTGCTGCTGCTTGCTCTCCGCCTCTGACCGCGGGTAGCCGGTCAGTGCCCAGTCAGGCTTGGGGATGTGCTCGGGCACCTGCAGCGGGCAATCGGGCAGTTCTGAGTCTTGCGGGTGGAAACCAAGGCGTTTGGCCTGTTGGATGCGGGAAAGGTATGAGCAGCACCTCCCTGTACGGCCCGATGGGAAAAGGCCGCAGCGGCCCCGTCCAGTCGAACGCCGGCATCTTGGCGACCCGCCCCTGGCCGCGCTGCGTGCAGTAGAGCCATTCCACGCGCTTGTGCAGCTTCTTGTGCTCCGGCCAGGCGGCCTGCGCACGGTGACAGCTCGAAGCGTCGGAGCTGCAGTCGTGCCTCCAGATGTGGAGGTGGAGGCACACATGCGACCCCACCTTGAAGCAGTCCTGAGAGCAAAAGACGCTGGGCGCCTTTGGAAGGTCCAGCTCCCGGCACTTGGGGCACTGCAGGCGGCCGGGCTGGCTGCACCTGCGGTCACGGACGGGTACCAGGTCAGGCGGCGCTTTTCTTTCCACACTGGAGGTTGCATCGCCAGCAGTCCGGCGCCAGAAATGATCCGGAACCAAAACTTGAGTTGAAATCACATGCCTGGCGCATATCTCCACCACGGACGGCGCCGCATCGTCCGGCATCTCGCCGAAAAGAATGTTTCGATGTCGCCAGCCGGTTGACGATACACCTCCCGCCGCTATTCCAGGCGCTGTTGAGACCCGCACGCCCTCTACTCAGCAACAAGTGGCTGAATTACAATCGGAGAACTGAGTTGGTCAGCTGCCTGCATGGCTGACACTGACCCTGCGCGCAAGGAGCCTAGCATGGCTCCCAGCGATCACTCTCAAGCAAGTACAGCAGTTAATGCACGCTAATACCAAGTGCCTGGCGCAACACCAAGCGCCTGGCGCATTCAAAAAACTGTTCCTGGTTCCCAAAAAAAAACTGTACGGTCCACACGACCAACGCGCTTTTCAGTGCGCAGTGCTAGGCACAAAAAGCAAGGTTGCTGCCCCTCCACCCTCCCATCATGCTGATGCGGTGCCTAGCTCTCCTCCCTCGCCTCCTCGTCCTTCTCCTTCTGCTCCTCCTCCGCCTTCAACTTTTTCACAACCGCAGCGGCGGCCGCCTCAGCCTCCCTCCGCTGCTGCTCCTCCGCCTTCCTCTTTTGGCGCGCCGCCGCCTGCGCTGCCTCCACCTCCTCCCTGGCCTTGCGGGTGGCCTCGCCGGTGATCGCTTTTGTCAGCTGGAAGCGGATGCGGTTGTTGTTGTCCGCCATGAGCGAGATGTCGCCGGCTTTCTTGCTGTTGAATGCCACAAACACGACGCGGTCATAGTCATTGGCGTCAGCCTCCCTGCATGCACGGCGCTTGTGTCTCGCAATGCGGCCCGGGGTGCCCTGGCCGGCAGGCTGCTGCCTCTCCCCCTGCAGCTAGGCACCTGCAGCTGGCCACGCACCTCTGCAGGTAGATGCAGGCCGTGCCGGCCGCCAGGTCATTTGGCTGAGACTCCTCCGACCCCTGCAACATGCGGGTCGCACCTCAGCCGCACGGATTGTTCGCAGTATGCCATGCCTGAAGGGGCAAGGTTCGGAGACGGGCACCTCTGCCGGTGGCACATCCTGATAGTCGAGCATCCGCAGCAGCTCGGCGCTCGACTTGTAGACACGTGGGACCCTGGGCTGCGACTTCTGCCTCAGGAGCTCGTCGATGTAGCGGGCGCCCACTGCCGTCACCATCATCTGCGCGCCGGTGCGGTACGCCGGCGACTGTGGCATTGGAATCAACTGTCAGGCTCACGCTGCCGCTGCACTTCACGAGAGTATGAGGGCGAGCGGGTCCAAGGCGCACGCCGGGCGGGGCGCCCTGAAAGAGATGGTTGCCCTTCATGCCCGAGCTGAACAGCGGCTTGGGCGGGACCTTGCCATTGCTGGCCATGTTGATCGGTCTCATCTTCTCCCATACACCTACGAGCGTACCCGCAGGTGCCTGTTGCGAATGCGCATGGGTGCCCGGGCAAGCGCTTGCCAGCTCCGGTGAGCGGACCGTACTCCTCGAAACGATGTCCACCTTGACATCGGAGCGCAAGCGTTGCCGGGTTTCCTCCCTCTTCGTCAGCTCCCGCGACAAGAACAGGATCCCATTGCCCAGGTCGTCACAGTCTAGCAGCCCCGTCTCCTTCAACCAGGCCTTGGCCCAGACAGGCAACTCGGGCGCCCTGGTGCTGCTGGCCATGCTTGCGCTTGTTTGCTTGAGAAATGTCATAATCCGAACCGACAGGCGGAATGAAAGAGTTACTAACGGCGCTCACCTCGCATCCTCGCCTTCCTACTTTCTGCACGATCTGCACGATAATGGCGACCTGACCACCATACCACCAGCCCAGGAGCCCACCCAGCTAGGAACCTATAGAAGCCCATAGGAGCCCAGTCTCGCTAGGAGCCCAAGTCTCATGGCTAGAGCTAGGAGCCATGATGCTCGTCCGCGGCTGCCAACAGAACACACTCTGGGCACTGCTCGCTTGCCTCCTCCTCGGTTGGCAGCAGGGGCAGGACTGGTGACCCCGACCCCGAGTCCTCTGCAGCATCCAGGTTGGATTGATCCAACCTGGTGATCTCACCTCACTCTGTGCCTCTGCAGGCCGGCGGCCCCGCACCATTGCGTCCCATTGTGCGACCACTTGCATGGATAGATGCACCTCCTCGCCTTGATAAGCTTGCCTTTACATGCTGACAAGAAGCGTAGGCAAACAGAAGGGGACGGGGTGCAGCAGCTGCAGCCACGCTGTCAAGGGGAGCTCCTCAAGTACTCGACTCCTGCTTGCAGGAACATGAATGTTGGGGAGATGAATCAGTGCATGCACTGACAGCCCTAATCACCCGCCAGAGCCCCACCGGTGTCAGGCCCACCGGCTGCAGCCTCCCGCTGCAGCCGACGCAGCTGCACAGCAGCATCCTTGCTGGCAGGCGGCCCAGGCAGCACCGCCTTCCGCTTGGACGGCACAGCCGCAGCCAAATGCGAGCTGCCGCCTGCAGCGAACAGGCCAGTGTCAGCACTTGTTGATCCATTTTCAAGACACGAAACCCAAAGGCATAAGACTTGCCCTTGCGTCCCAACGGCGGCTCAGGTGCCGCAGCCCATTTTGGAGGCCCGTCTAGCCACCGCCGCCTCCAGGCCAGCTCGCAATGCGCGCCCGCCGGACTGGCTGAAACCCGCGGCCGTGCAGCGGAACAGAAGCATGTGGAGCAGAACACAGCAAAATCATGCTGAGCTAATCTGGCTGCTGTTGATCCTCACCGGTGTTGTCGATGAGCAGCCACTCGCCCGTCCTTGTCCAGGCAGGTGCCCGGGCTTGGCACTCTCCTTTGCGCTTGTCTCCCGTCCCAGCACCCTCGGCCTCCAGAGGCGCGGCGGCAGTCGGGGGCCAGTCCCGCCGCTTTATCGGCGCAGAGCAGCAGCTCGGCGGCAGCGAGCTGCCCGCCGAGGCCCAGCAGGCCGTCAACCGCGCCGCCAGGGTGTTTGGCCGTCGCCCGCGTCATCACCATCTGCAGCACAGTGGGATGAGCGTTGAGATGATGCAGCTGCTCCGCGCCGGCTGAACCCTGCTGCCGCCCAGCAGGTGGCACTCCAGAAACCGCAGATCCCTCTGCATCGAGCCTGTTTTGCAGATCAAGAGTTGTGAAAGCTCGAACACAGCATCGCTCCCTTTGCTTTGCACAAGAGTTGGATCATCAGCGTCCTGGGCCACCAGCGAGCAGCGGCGGCTGACAAGCAGCTGTGGAGCTGTACAGGACCGCTGTCTGCCTTCTGCAGGAGGACAGTATGCGCGCAGGCCAGCATGGGTTTCCATATTGGACGGGGCGTGCACACCTCATCGCCTCCCAGATGGCTCTTGATGGGATGAACAAACCGGGAAGAGAGGCGGCCCTTGTGCCAGCGGGCCGGCAGCTCACCGCTGGCGCCGGCCACCTGCAGCATCAGGCAAGGAACCCCGTCTGAGAGCCGAGATTCGCCAGGAGGGCTGCTGGCCAGGTGCAAGCATGACTGTCAGTGCAGGACGTGCTCATGCGCCTGCGACAGTGTCAGGAGCGCGGCGGCTGCGGGCACCCTTGTCTGCTGCTCGCGGCGCAGGTTGGGGCAGACAGGCTGGAGTAAGTCAACCTTTGGGCGCTCTCAGCTCAGGCGTAATGTGGGGAGCATGAGACTTGCCTGCCTAGTTGGGCGGCGAGGCTCTGCCGCCGCCTAATCGTCCGCTGCACGACCATAGTGGGTCGCGTCAGCTCATTTGCTGCTCAGAGCAATGCACTCGGCGGCAGAAGGCTGCAGGGAAGTGGTGCTCACTCTCCAGGACAAAGTCCTGTATCTTGGCGGGCCGCCCCCGTTTCCGCTTCGGGCGCAGAGCGGGCACCGCCGCCAGGTCCTCCGGCTGCCCGGGGGGCGCAACGTCCTCCGGCTCGAGGGCCGCCGGGTCCTCCGCCACTGGAGGACCCTGCGAGAGCAGCAGCAGGGCTGCATTTGTGTCCTCCTCCTCCCTGTTGTATGTCATAGCCATCTGCAAGAAGGCATCAGATGACACATCAGAGCTGCACAAGTTTGATGCTCCAGGCAGAGGGGCGAGTCAGCACAGGATGCAGAGCGGCAAGGCAGCTGGCAGCCAAGATGGCTGTGAAAAAGGTTCCGGGCACCCAAAAGCGCTTTGCTGGCTCAGGCGAAGCTCGTTTGACCGCCCGGGCCTGCTTCCAGACATCCGGAGGGTGCCCAAGGGAGCAAGCCCTCCCCGGGCTTGCAGCCCTCAGGCGGACAGGAGCAGCGAGGGGCTGACGAATTTAGGTCATAGAGCGCCCCACAGGCAGACTTGTTGGCAAAAGGCTGCAAATGCGTGCGCTCCGGCCGGTTTCTGTGGAGATCTGGGGCAGATGCGAGGGAAACTGTGTCGTGAGGCAGTCGCAAGAGCGCCGGGCTCCAAGCGAGGGAACACTGAGACAGAAGCAAGATGCAAACATACTCCAGCCGGCCTCGAGGGCATCCCGGGCGCGGCCGGAAAGTTGAAGTCCAGGTGGCAGGGCTAGAATACCGCGGGTTTGGCGTCCTACCTTGTACGTCGTCCGCTATGCTCCAAGGAGAGCTTTTGTATTCTCCGTGCTAAAAGCTCACAGATAGGACTCGAATGTGAAGGTGCCAGAGCAGGCGCGCCTCTGTCGCCAGCTGTTGCCTGGCTTTTCGAGCGAGCGACGCCTTCTGTGCTCTGCAGCACCCTCTCAACGCAAAGTTGATCAGCAACTTGTAAGAAGAGGACTTCTGCATTCTTCTGCTGTGTGCATAGGACCAAATGCAGAAGGCTGTGGTGGGCAGGAGCCTGCATTGAAGCGGTGGTGGAAGAATGGCAGGCTCACCCGTTCAAGAGCCGATCCGAACATTTGCAAACCGCCGCTGCGGCTGCAGGAACCTTCGTCTCCGCTTGCGCCACCAGCCTGGATTTCTACCAGCACAGTGATGGCAGCCTGCTCTGCGGTCGGCCAGCAAGAGGAGAACAGCAGCCGCCCGTCCCGCCTGTATGAACCCATGCATAGTCTGCAAGGCACCAGGCTGAGCCGTCAGGGCCGCGCAAGGAAAACGGTACTCCGGAGATCGGTGCTTCAGTGATGAGCGGCTGCACACCTTTGGCCCCTCGCAGCCGAGGAGAAAGCGCCGGCGGGCTGCGAGCGCGCTTGCCGCTGCCGTCTGCCGGTACGGGCTCCACCTGCGCTGCACTGCCCTGCTCCTCCCGGCCCCGCTTCTTCCGGCCTCGGCTGGCCATTGCAGGGGCCGGAAGTGGCAATACGGTGGTGAGTGCAGCCCTGCAGGCAGTCCAAGGTTGTCCCGGTGCCATCCCCAGCTTGTGTGTTGGGCAGCAGCCACAGGGTGTGGGTGGCTCACTCCTGGGCCTGCGGCGGGGCGGCGGCCCAGACAAAGGATGAGGGCGCTGCCGGGGGGGCCTGCGCCAGACAGACGAGTGACAAACCCGCAGCTCTGTCAATGCAAGCAGCGCAGCAGCGTGGGGCGATGCAGCTTGCCAGCGGGCGGCAGGGAGGGTTGCCCGCACTTGGCAGCCTCGTAGCGGCGCGCTTTGCCGCCTTCTGCATTGCCGCAGTAGGGCGCGTCAGCCAGCTTGCCGCACAGCAGCCCACTGCAGCTGTCTCCGGTGCGGTGAGGCCGCATGCTGGGGCCTCAATGTCAAGAGCCTCGCATGTTGGTGGCTGGGAAAGACTTACTCTTCCCTTCCATTTGGAAGTCGTTGTAAAAGGCCGGGCGCCTTCTGCACTCTCAATCTTAGCGGCTGGCAGTGCATGACGACCGTCTGGGGTGGCAGCTGCTGGCAGCAGCAAAGCAGCGGCCGCGACGCCCTCCAGTACCATTACCGGGCTTCTTCTGCCCTAGGAAAGCAGCAAAACAGGGAACGTGAGCCGTGGCTACTTTCCTGCGGCGGGCACGGCAGTCTGAGCATCGCATCCCAACTGCAGAGATCGATCGCTTTGAGCTGTGCTGCCCGCTTGGGGCACGGTATCGAGATGGCGGGATGTGCGGCTGCTTTCGAAACGCTCGAGCGCCAAGAAGCCGAAAAGGGAGCAGCACGCCGCCGCCACACGGGATGGAGCTCAGCGCGGTAAAGCACTACGACTGTCGATGGTCCAGCTGGTTTCGGGAAACGCCTTTGAAACGAACGCGACAGGGGCTAGCCCAACCGGCACGAAATCCCCCGATCAGGCACCTGTAATAGCAGATATGGGACCTTCAGACACTCAAATGACCGCCAGGCGGTCCGAGCCGGGCAGGATAAGTCCCTGATCCCCCGGCATGCGTGGCAGGATCACGGCAGCACCTCGCGCTCTTCGTCGTCCGTACGCGTTGTTAGAGGCGGGGCTTCGTCATGTCAAGCTTTATTATTTCTGAAAGCCACATTGCAAGACGCTAGAGAGCTTGTGACGAATTCAGGCGCGCCCGATTTGCCCTCGGCGAAAGTCTGGCATTTCGGCGACGGTTTCGAGCCCAGCCACGGCTGCATGTGGCCTGCTCCTATGCATCCGCGAGCAGCAACAGCGCTCAGGCGTGCCATGCAGCGATGCCTGCTACGATGGTGCCTTACAGACAGCAGGTAAAAGGCAGCCCAAGGGTTCTGTTCCTCAGCCAGGGGCGCTGCTGAAGCGGCGCTGCCGCCAGGCGGCCAAGCAAGACAGGCAAAGGAGCAATCAGGCGCCCCACACCCCGAACCAGTGGTGACACAGCGGGTGGGATCCGGCTGCTCGCTGTTGCTGTCGTTGGTGCTCTCCGGGGCGCTGTGGTCTGCGCTCCCACGCAAAGTGGATGGCAGCAGCCGGCTCCAGCCAGCTGCTGCGGGGAAAGGAGCTTGATTTTAGTCGAGGAGGTTTAGCGCTGTCAGTTGACATTCCACCCTTGCGCGTGCTTCCCGGGCAGCACAGAAGGGCGGAGGAAAGGAGACTTGAGAATGCGTGCCTGTGCCATTCCTTGCAGCGCTCGGTTGAACGCCCTCCTCCTCCGGCTTGGCCTCCTGTGGCTAGGCCGCTTGTCCAGCTGGCAGCGTCTGCATTGCCAAACCAGGTTTAACAGGGCGAAGCGGCCCGCCAATGCCAGGAGCAGGCGTGGCGAGGGCGCGGCTGCAGTACCAGAGGCCCAAAAGGCTGCAGGTGCGGCGAGTGCACAGCAGGGGTGGCGGCAGCTTTGCCTGTGCCACGGGTTGGGGAGGTTTGTTTGGAGCCGATGGGGGCAGGCAGCAGCTGTTGCCAGAAGTGTCTGGGCAGGGGCCGGTGGTAACGCTTTCTGAGCGTTATTACAGCGCAAAGTCTTGCGCTCAGCAATAGCTGGGTTGGGAGGCAGTGGGCAGCAGGGGTGGCGGGGCGTCTGCTGAATGGGTGAAGCAGGGGCAAGGGGGCAGGGGTTGAGCGGGGATAGCGGGGACCGGCGCCCGGGGGG
>BHFV01000824.1:0-13931 GCA_003568905.1 Trebouxiophyceae sp. KSI-1
GTGGCGCAGCAGGGCCGGAGGAGCCGCCGCCGCCGCCGCCCGCGCTCTTTCCCTGGGAGCTGTGCGCGCGCGAGCCCGGGCCGCCGCCGCTGCCGCCGGCGCCCTCGGGCGGCCTGCCCGCCCGGCGGCCACCGCTGCGCGCGGTGCGCATGGCCGGGGGCACGCCGCCGCTGACGCCGACGGACGCCTCGCTGCGCGGCGACCCCTTCAGCGACGGCACGCAGTCCGGCCGCACCTCGCCCACGCGCCTGCCCAGGCGCGGCTGCCGCCCTCCCGCCGCCCCCCTTCCCCCTTTGCGGAGCCAGGCGGTGGCTGACCGGGCGCGGGTGGGGCGGCCCGCAGGCGCGGCGGCAGCCAGGAGGTGCCCCGCTCGCAGGCGTCGCTGACCGAGTCGGTGCTCAGCCAGAGCAGCCGGCGCTTCCGCGGCGAGGCGTCGGACGCGCCCTCGGCGCAGTCGAGCGCGCGGCGGCTGGGGCGCGCGGACACCGACAGCCTGGACGGGACCGGCACCAGCCAGGCGGCCACGCCGCGCGCGTCCAACCCGCTGGCCAGCGAGGGCAGCGGCTCCGACTCGGACCGGGAGGACGAGTCGAGCTCGGACGGCGGCGGGCGGGTGCGCTGGCCCGCCCGGCCGCTGACAGTGCGGTCGCGAGGCGTGCCCGGGGCGGGCACTGACACCGGGGCGGTGCGGCCGCGGCAGGCCGGCCTGGAGGCGCGGCACCGCGCGATGAGCGGCTTTGACCGCTGCCCGATCTGCATGGACCGCCCGCTGCAAGTCGGCATCTCCACCTGCGACCACAAGGCGCGTGCCGTGCCCCGCCCCCGCCACCACCTTGCCGGCCGCCCACGCGGCTCACCCCGCGCGCGGCCCCCGCAGGTCTGCTACGGCTGCGCATACCAGCTGTGCTCGCGCGGCCTCTCGCCGCCGATCTGCCCCTTCTGCCGGGGCGCGATCGCGACCTTCCTGCCGAAGGGCGCCGTCAGTGGCGACGAGGCGCCGCAGCCGTCTGGATCCTTGTAGCGCTCGCCGGGGCCCGGCCTGTGAGAGCACTGTGCCCTTGCGTGTGACCTGCCTGTTGTGACCCCTCCCCTGCGCCTTGCCCGCGTCCATTCCGGGAGTGCTTGGCTGGCTGTCCGCGTTAGCTAGTGCCCGCGCCGCCAGAGCGTGATGTGTGTGTGCCTGTGTGCCGAGTGTGTGTGTGCGCGTACGAGAGTGTTTTGCGCTGGCAGCTGCTTGCTAGAGCTGGCTTTAGGCGCGCGCTTGCGCTCGTAGAGACTCGGACCTGCTTTTGGGCGGCGGCAGGCTGCCAGACTAGCCCGAGTGCTGTAGTCAGAGGAAGGCGGCCGAGAGAGCGGCTCGCCTCGCTGCAGCAGCTTCACTGCAGCGGCTGTAACGAGAGGACTTGCACAGCGGCTTGCTAGCAACTATTCGATTCCTTACAGCTGGACCAGCAAAAGTTTTTCCAGGGCTAGGAGCGCGGTGGCGCCGAACAAAATGTGGCCGGTGGCGGCAGGAGGGGGAGGGCTGTTGTACAGTGGCGGTCAACGAAAGCGGCGGCGCAATCCCGAGCTGAACGTCCCCGCGGCTCTGCCAACGGCCGGCGCGGCCGGCGCACAGCACCGCGATCAGCGGCGCTCAGGCCGCGTGGCTGCGGTTGATGCCGCCCTTCCAGCCGAGCTCGGTGACCAGGCTCATCGCCTCGCCGTCCGCGTACGGCTTGAGGCTCGTGTGGCGCGCCGGGTCCTTGAGCTTGGCCAGCGCCTTGTTCTCGATCTGGCGGATGCGCTCGCGCGTGACCTGCGAACAGGCGGCCAGGGCGCGGCTCGGCTGGGGGGCTCCTCCCTGGGCCGCGCACAGCAGCCACACCGCAGCGCCCCCCCCCAGGCACCGTCTACAAGAGCAGTCCACCCGCTCTGCCAGCTGGGCCGCAGACCGGACGCCCCCCCCCCCCTTCGCGAGCCCGTCAGCAGGTCGCACGTGGAAGGCGTTGCCGATGTCCTCGAGCGTCTTGGGCTTGCCGTCGTCCAGGCCGTAGCGCATGCGCAGGATGCCGTACTCGCGCCGCGTGAGCGTGTGCAGCACCGCGTCGATGTCGCGCTGCATGCTCGACTCGATCAGCGCGACGCCCACCTCCGGCTCGCTGTCGTCCTGCACCGTCTCGCCCAGCGTCGCGCTGTCCGGGTCGTTCGCGCTCAGCGGGTCGTCCATGCTGCGCGGGTCCACCGCCGCCTGCGGCCGCGCCCCCGGCAGTCAGCCCCCTGGTCGGTCCCACGCCAGCCTGGCGGGGAGGCCGCCCGCATCCCTGAAGGCCAGGGCCTGAAGGGCGCGCCTGCTTGATCATCTTGACCTTCTCGGTCGTGATGCCCAGCGCCTCGGCGATCTGCCGGTCGTTCGGCTTGTAGCCGTGCTCGCGCTGCCAGTCGCGCTCCGTCTTCTTGATGCGCACCAGCAGCTCGTGCAGGTGCACCGGCAGCCTGACGGGCGGGCGAGGCAGGGGGAGGGCTCAGCACCGCCTGTCCGCTCTCGGAGCAGAGCTGCCGGCACTCGCAGGGGTGTCCGCGGGTGCATGCGTGGTCGGGCGGGCGACAAGCAAGGCGGCGGCCGGCTGAGTCAGCGAGCCGTCAGACTGTCACACAAAGGGGGGTGCAGGCCGGCGGTGCGGCGGGGGGGGGGGGGGGGACCCGAAAGCGGGGCGGAGGGCGCGCCTGATGATCTTGGACAGGTCGGTGACCGCGCGGCAGATCGACTGGCGCACCCACCAGGTCGCGTAGGTGCTGAACTTGAAGCCCTTGCTGGGGTCGAACTTGTCGATCGAGCGCAGCAGCCCGCCCATGCCCTCCTGCACCAGGTCGCTCATGTCCATGCCGCGCCCCTGGTAGCGCTTGGCGATGCTCATCACCAGCCGCTGGTTGCACGTCATCATGCGCGAGCGTGCCTGCCGCGCGGGGGGCTGCGGGCCTCAGGCGACTGCGGGCCGCAGCTGCCTGCAGGGGGGGGGCAGAGTGGGGGCGGAGCGCGCACCCGCGTGCCCTCCCGCACGCGCTGCAGGAAGGCGGCCTCGTCCTGCTCGAACGCGGCCGCCCACTCGCCCACGCTCGGCGGCCGCCCCAGCTGCGCGCTCATCTCGCGGTAAACGCGGTCCAGCGCCAGCCAGTCCTTGACCTTGACGCTCAGCGCCGCCTCCTCCTTCTGGCTCAGCAGGTTGTGCCGCGGGATGGCCTGGCGGCCACACGCCCGCAGTCAGCTGCCGCAGCTTTCATGGAGCAAGGCGGGCAGCCGGCCGGCCGGCCGGCGACCATGGGAGCGCAGACGGGCGCCACCTTGATGTATTCGGCCATGCTGTTGGTGCCCGAGGCGGCGATCTCCGCCGAGCGGCCGTCAGTCACGAGCGAGCGCAGGAAGGCCTGCTTCTCGTCGCGCGAGCGGTCCACCTTGCCCCACTGGGCGCTCGCACGCGTGCGGCTCAACGCGGCAGCGCGCGCGCCGCGCACCTGCCCGCTCGCCCGCCTGCGCCGGCAGGCAGGCCGCGGGGTCAGGCGCGCGCTGTTTTCGAAGGACGAGCGGCGGCGGTGCGCGGCTGCGAGCGCGCACTGCAGCCGCGAGGGGGAGCTGCACCTGGCGCTGGGCCGTGAGGGGGCGGCAGACGGGGCGGCAGCCTCCGTCTGCGGCGGCGCCGCCGCCTCTGCCCGACTGGCCGCCAACTTCCTGGCCGCGCGCTTCTGGGCGCGGTCCTGCTTCCGGCGCTCCTTCTCCGCCTCGACGCCGCGCTGCCGTTGCAGCTCCTCCATCAGGTGCTCTCTCCGCGCCGCGTTCAGCTTGTCCCGGTCAGCGACCTGCAGCCGGGCAATCGCCCGAGCATCGGTCAGCGGCGGCGAGCAGGCTGCTAAGTGCGAGTGCATGCTGTCATCGATACACCAGTCACAGGGCTGCAGCGCTTGGGTCGCCGCGACGACGGGGGATGAGCGTGACGCGCCCCGATGCACGCCCCCCGATCGAGTGCCCGCACCGCTCCGACACTGCGCCGACCGGCTCGACACGATGCTCGGGTCGTGCTGGAATCGTATATGACGGGCGCAGGCGCGCACGGCGCATAGGCGGCACGCGCGCTGCTAGTGCAGCTCGTGCGATGGGCGCGGGGCAGGGGCAGGCGGGCTCACCGAAAAGTCTGGGCCCACGTCGGCCTCCAGGTCCTCCAGAGCGCTGTTCAGGTCACCCTTCAACCGCTCCAGCGTCTGTAGGCTCGACACCTTGCCCGCCTCCCGGCCGGAAAACTTGGCCTCGAGCAGATCTCGGCTCAGTAGCTCGCTCTCGGGCGCCACCACGGGCGCCTCGGCGTCGAATATGGCGGCCGAGCCGATGACAGGCCCCGACGCGTGCGCAGAGACCGGCCGCCGTCGGCCGCCCCCGCTCGGCTGCGCCTGCGGCCAGTGCTGCGCCGGCGCGCGCGGCGCTCTGCTGTAGGGGCTACAGGAGCATTCGCCCCCGCTGGCGGCCCGGTCGGCGAAGCGCAGGGCGTTCATATCGCCCTGCGCGCCCTGCCTCTGTGGCAACTATAAATGGGTCGGCGCTCTACTCGCCGAGACAACCGTGAAGCGACGCAGCGCGCTAGGCGTCCAACAGCAGAACGCAAAGGCACGCTCAAAGGACAGCAGAGCCTCAAGGCGCTCAATACGCCGCAGTGCGGCAGCCACTAGGATGAGCCAGCCTGTGATGACGCCGGCAGAGGGAGACAGCGTGCCACGGCAGATGGCAAAGCTTAAACCGGGCTTGGCGGTGTCGCGGCTTTCCCGATCACCGACACTGGCGAAGCTCCTGTGGCGCCTGTGTGTAGGACCTACCCCATCCTGATTAAGGTGGCCAATCCGCGTTGGGGGGTGTCTGCCGGCACTTACAGCTTGGCAAGCATGTCAGGCAGTAAGCATGTCAGCCAGTCGCCGGGAGCACGCCCCGCTCCAGCGCCGCAGTGATGCCCGCCAGCTCGGCCGCCTTGCCCCGCAGCTCCCGCAGCTCTGCGCCAAAGCGGCGGCGCCGCGCGGCGGAGACGCGCCGCGCGCTGGCGCTGGCCGCCTCCAACCGCCTATCCGCCTGCTGCCTGCGGCCAGGCAGCAGAAAACTGGGTCGTCTTTCCCGGCCTGCCATGTGCACCTCATTTTAGTGAGAGCCGCCCACCTCTGCACAATAGCTGCCGCGATGCGGGAGCACCGCTGCAGCTCGCTCGCGTCCGGCAGCAGCAGCAGGTCGGCCGGCGGGCTGCTCGCCTTGGAGGCCCGTGACTCCTGCAGGCCATCAGAAGGGAGCGGTGGCAGCCCGTGTGCTGTCAACCCACCAGCAACTCTGCCAGAGGACAAAGCAGCGCACCTCCAGCGCCCGGCGCGAGGCCCTGACGATGCCCAGCTCCAGTGCCCCGCACGAGGGCTGACTGCTGCGCAGCGTGCCGTTCGCAGCCGCTTGGGCAAACTTGTGGCTGCGTGAGCAGTGCCCGCTAAAGTCTGCCGAGCTGAAGTCGGCGCTCGAATGCAGCCGGTCAGCTGACATGTGGACGTCCGGCAGCCTGGATGCATGGCAGTTTCAGACACCACCTGCTGCAGCTCTCAGCCCTGCGGTCACTTGAGGCTACGCACCGTGGGCTCTTCTCTGCCACGGGCTGCCGCTGCCAGTTGCGCTTTCTGCTCGGCTGTGGCTGGTCGGTCTGCAGTGGAAGCAGCATTTTTTGTCAGGGAGTCGGGGCCTTGACAAGCCCTTATGCAGCATGTGTCAGGCATCACCTGGGCAGCAACTGTGCTTACCTTGCGCTGTTGCACATGCCTGCGTAGCGCATGGCCACTGGGGCTCTCCGCCCCGGGCACTGGCCTGCGACTCTGCCCAGTACCTGCTGCAGGCACACCATCTTGGTCAGCCCACACCATCTGCACCAAGAAAATCAGCTGGGAATGGGGGTCAGGTGTGAAGGGATGACCTGTGCCGTACGCCATGGCTTGCATGGGTGCGTCTTTGGCAGCCGACCAAGACTGCCTGGTCGCGGGAGGCTGCTCCCCTGCTGGCTTGCCCTTTCGACTGGAGGCAGCGCCAGACGCCTGTGCATCCATGCCTGGCAGGGCCACCTTCAGCCTGGCCAGGTTCAGCCGGCGGCGGGCTTGCTGCTGCTGCTGCTGCGCACGGCCACGGATGGCAGCGCTTGCACGCTGCTCTGCTGCCTCTGCGTCAGAAGCTGCTGGCAGCGGTGGCTGCTGGCTGGATCCTGCCTCCTCAGACGGCTGTGCCCAAGCTGCAGAGCCCGGCGGCTCGCAGCGCGAATGCAAGCGGCCAGCGTCCTGCAGAGCTACCTCGCCCAGCGTCTGCGTGCTCGCCTCGTTGCCCCTCACAGGCTGCTGCACCTCTGCTGCAGGGCTGCCGCACTGCTCCGCCCCACAGAGGCCTGCATCGGCTGCCTCTGCCGCCGATGTCTGCTCCGTCTGGGTGGCCTGGTCTGCCCCGTGGCGCCTGCCCTTCGCCTGCTGCGCAGCTGACGGGCCTGCCGATGCGCCCCTGGGCTGCCTTCTCCGCTCCTGCAGGACAGAGCTGCTGCCGGGGCCGGAGGCGGCTGCTGCAGGCCCACGTGCTGCAGTGGGCTTGTGCTGGCGCGGTCCGCTGGCCCCGCGCGGCTGCGCCACCACAAAGCCGTGCTCCTGCTGCGGCCGCTCCTCATGCCGGTGCGAGGCTGGCAGCGCAGCGCTGGGACCAAAACGCACACCCTCCTCGAGCGACAGCTGGCTGCTGGGTGCCTGCGGCCGGATGGCAGCGCCACAAACCTGCTGTGGCCTTCCGCGCTGATGCTGCAAAGCTGGCGGTGCAGTCGGGTCGGGTCCATGCGCAGCCTGCCCAGGCACGAGTCACATCGGATGAGACCACTGCTCAGCCTGCTTGCCCGGCATGGCAGACCAGGGACTCACCTGCACGGCCACTGACGCGCTGGCGCTATGCTCAGCCAGGTCGCCAGGCCTGGGCGACACCTTGCCTGCACCACCCCCACAAAAAGCGTCAACAACAACAGTGACTTTTCCGAAACGCTTTCTTGTGTTGAAAGTGGGCACCCGTTAAATTCACACCTGTGTGGCCGTGGAGGAGCTCGGGGCCGGCGTGCACATGCAGTGTCGTCCTGCCACTGTTGGCCGCCGGCCTCCAAGACGGCTGGTGGCTAGCAAACAGCCCCGCTGGCAAAAAGTATCTGCCAGCAGCGCTCCGCGCCCCTGCAGATCGCCAGTGCAGGATCACGGCCTCATGATCAGACTGCAAGTAGCGGTATGAGGGATTTCTTGTCAAGCAGCACACCTGTGGCCGAGACGAGGAGGCGCAGCCCTGTGGCCGCCGCCCCTGCAGGCACTCTGAGGATGAAGGGCTGCTTCAGGGGCTGCCTGGTGGCTGCAATGAGCCTGCAGGAGCATCGCTGTGTTGACGAGGCCTCGAAAAAAGCGGGCCCGTGAAGCAGTGCGTCACTAACCAAAAGGGAGGTGCCTGAGGCCTGCTCTGCGCAGCGAGGATGGGAACGAGTGGGAGGCACGATGCGACTCGTCCGAGAATTTCAGCAGCTGTGCCCCGCCTGCGGTCCCCGACTGCGCCAGCAAGAGGCCGTCCGGAGCCGCATCACGTCCACTTGTGCGGGCAAGGTCGCCGGTCGTGACGCGCAGCAGCCGCGGACCCTCATTGCCAATGTGACACGTCTCTTCATTCGCGCTGGCGACCTCTGCTGGCGGCGGAGTGGCCGGCAGCACCTCCCTGGGCTGCACATCCACGCGCAGAAGCCGCATCTGCAACGTGTCGTCAGCGTGTCGACTGCACCGAGGCGGGGCGCATGTGCACTGCTGATTATAGTTCTGCGCGCACTGACGCACACGCGGGGGCGAGTGCTGTCGGCCCAGGTCCCAGGTCCCGGTCAAACCAAGTCCCCAGGCTTCTTCATGCCCTGCCCAGGCTGGCAAGGCACTGGTCGTGCAGTTTGAGCCATTCAAGCTGCAGCAGGAAGCGCAGGAGCAGCTGCCGGCCCTCCAGGCTCGTCCGCAGCACCTCCAGCTCCTTTTCCACTCGCGCGACGCACGACGCACCCTCGCCTGCAGATTCCTGCGGGGCAGCACACCACTCCTCAGCAGGGTGCTGCCCGCGTCTCCTCCTCCTGATCTGGCGCGGCATCGGCCAGCCAGTCCTCGCCTCTGCCGCCGCCGCGCTCAGGCGGTCAGCCAGGCGCTGCACGTCTGTCGGCACCGCCCGCTGCACCAGCGGCAGCAGCGCCTGGTCCTGCGCCGCCCGGGCGTGCGCTCGCAGCAGGTCCGACATGGTGGACACTGTCTGCTGGACGCCGGCCTGGTTGCCGCCGGCTCGGCCGCCCGCCTCCTCAGGTATCCAGTGCATGTCCTGCACAGCAGTGGCAGCCTCGCTCAAAGCGGCCCAGCCAGGCCGGAAGAGCGAGCCGCACGCCAGCCGGTCGGGCGGGGCTGGTGCCTTGTGGCAGGTGTGAAGGCCCAGGGCCAGGCGCAGGTCCGCGCGGGTGGCGGCCGGCGCCAGCGAATCGCCGTCGAGCGCACGCCACGAGAAGGCCTCCGTCACCGGCGCAGGCAGCAGGCGCTGCAGGCGGGCCAAGCTGGCGTGCATGAGCTCCCGCCACTCTATCGCGTCCGCAGAGGTGTCCATTATCGAGAGAAGGTTCGGGGGGCCCTGCGCATGTCAGCGGCATCGTGGCTCACTCCCCCCTGTGCCGGAACTGCCAGCTTGTCAGGAACACAGCAAGAGGGCGGGCCCCAACCTCCCCTCGGTGCTCGACCAAGATGGTCAGCATCAGCTTCGCGGCGTCCTTGACGGCACGGTCGCTGGCCGACCCCTTGAAGGACACACATGACTCAGCTCAGACGCGCTGCTCGTCAACCCACACGGGGATCCGATGCAGCGCACAGCTCCGGCAGACGTGCCTGGAGCCGCAGCGCCAGCTCTTGCTGAGCGCCGCCGATCAGCTGGTCCAGCAAGATCGAGGCTGGATGCCCGCCAGCGAGGGGCTCATCCAACGCCAGCAAGGGCGCGTACGCGGCCATCTGAGGCGACAGTGCGACTGGCGGCCTGCAGAGCGGGCACGAAGGCTCAGGCACGCGGCTCAGGCGACCACAGCGGCCACGGGCGGCCCGAGGCGCGGGCGGGAGCCCCGCACTTGAGGCAGGCCGGCCAGCTGAGGCGCTGCAGCCCATGCTGCAGGACCAGCGTCGCGTTGGCAGGGTGCAGGGCCAGGCGGATGGCTCCTGCGCGCAGGCGCAGCTCAGCAGGAGCGGCCGAGGCCCAGGCAGGTCTGCCGCGCTGCTCCGGCCTGGACGCCTCACCTCCGTCCGCACGGGCCGTCTCAAAGAGGTCCCAGGGCTGCAGGGGTGCGTCCCAGCCCCCGCGCCGCCGGCTGGCGTTTCTGTTCAGCCGCTCCTGCAGGTTGCGCATGAAACGCGTTCAGGGCTGTGCGGGTGCCAGCTTGCGTGCTGCGGAAGACCGGCGGTGCTGGCTGCTGGGACCTGGAAAGCGGCGGCGGTGGCAGACGCGACGCCCTCTACGTCGTTCTTGCAGAGCAGCTTGCAGACGTGAGGAACCCTTGGGCCCGCCGCACTATTCATTTGTACTCTGATTGGAAAGTGCTCGGAGCGCTCAGGCTCCGTTACGGCGGGAAACACCCGCGGGGGCAGCTTGAGGATGCTGGCTAGGCAGTGCTTGACGGCGGACAGCAGCACGTCCCGCGAGGCGGGCACATATGGATCCCACAGGCCAGGCCTGCCTGCGGGGCGCACAGAACAAGAGCATGTGTGTGAGGGCATGAGCACCCAGAACGTCGCGTATTATTCACAGCTGCAGCAGAAGAAATCGGCGGACATACTCGTTCGATGCTGCAACGGGACGCAGGTCTGCCAGAGCGCTGTGAGCTCCGCGGGCTCCAGCTTTTCCAGCAGATGCTCGATCACGGGATCCGGCAGATCCAGCAGCATGTTTGCCTCGATTGCGTGCTCGCCACGGCACTGTCCGGTGGCGTCGGGAGTTGTGTTCGATGCGCCAAGCTGGTCTGAAACTAGGCCCCTGCCGTTACAACCCTCTTCCTAGCAGGGCTGGGGACCGCCTGCGAGCTGCTTAGGCTCTGGCCAGTGCAAAGCCGTTCGCTGCCCACCTTGCCGCCGTCAAGGGCGTCCCTGGCGCGGCGCCTGGGCCGAGAGCGGCCTGGCGCCGCTCGAGCATGCCTGGCTCAGGCAGGCGCTGCTGTCGGCCTTGTTGCCTTGAATGAGGCCTCCCTGTCATCGTGCCCTTTCATCGTGACCTCCTCGACCAGCTGCGTGTCGGTGAGGTGCTCTTACGGCTGTGGACTCGGCCTTGCCCCCATGTTGTGCTGCCCCCTGCCGTCGATTCACCCCTCGACCAGTTCACGTTGGCCAGCTGCTTGCCCCATTTGAGTCTGTCGGTGTCTGCCCCCGCCCCTGCCCCTCCCTTGGTGCTGCCCTCTGTACGTAACGGTGGTTTGCTCACCGCGGGCATGCAGATCGCTACCGTGGCCCCATGCGTACCCCCCGTGCTCTGCGCCTAGTGTTGATAAACCTCCATCTCCTCTTCGAGTGCTGGGGGCCGACCCCACTGCGTGCTGAGTAACCCCACCTCTTTCCCCCGCAGCACATCCACAACAGTCCTTCCTGTGACAGACCTTCTGCCTGTCCCTCGATCTGTCCCTGTCCGACAGCACTGACACTGTGCAGGGGAGATGGAGCACTCGGGGCTGGTCCGACCTAGGCTTACAGGCCTTCGCTCAGCGCTAGAGGATCAGCGCAGCGCTAGGGGAACAAGTTTTGCATGACAGAACCACGCACTACACCGAATCTGGACCACCACAGCACTGGGCACCTGGGAAAAAAGCCACGTGTGCCAAACGCTCGGGTGTGCTCACACTCGCCAGCTTCTCGGGTTCTCAGAAGGACCGCCAATCTAATTGCAAGGGACGCCAATGAATGAGTTTTATTGGACCATGAACCGCAGTGAGAAGAAAGGCCTCATCGTGGGGCACCGGCTGAGTCGCGGGCGGCTCGGCGGCGCGGCCCGCAGCTCAGCCGGCGCCGCTCATCCGAGGAGGGTGGGGTCAACACAGGAGCGAAGGACCGAAGGTGGTCGATTTCACAAACGCGGGGGATTGTGAAACGCACAGCTGTCCTGTGCGCACGAGGTCCGGCAATCAGATGGGGCCCGTGGTCGACTGGCGCTCCCTTGCTAGGACCCGAAAGCGCGCGCTGCGCGGCGCGTGCGTCCGGGCCACCACCCGGCGG
Source organism: Trebouxiophyceae sp. KSI-1 (assembly GCA_003568905.1). NCBI lineage: Eukaryota > Viridiplantae > Chlorophyta > Trebouxiophyceae > Trebouxiophyceae sp. KSI-1. Next base: position 11,296 of record BHFV01000824.1, read on the forward strand.
AGCCGGCAGGTGGGAGGTCCAGGAGTTTTAGGCGGCGAGGCTGCCGGGCAGCCGGGTCCCAGGGTGCTGGAGGGTGGGGAGCTCAGCAGGCGGCCCGGCGGGCGGGGCCGTAGGAGGCGAGGGGCGCGCGCGCGCGGGCGACCGGCCGCGCGTACGGGTGGTAGCCCGGCCGGCTGACATGCAGCGGCGCGACGGAGGGCGCCACCTCCAGCGGCGGCAGCTTCTGCTTCCACCAGGCGTCGCACGGCAGCGCCGCTGGCGCCTGGCCGCCAAAGCTGATCGGCTCCACCGCGGGCGACCACTCGCTCTGGTAGGCCTGCGGGTCCGGGCGGGCGGGTGAGTGCCGGCCGCGACACGGGGACCTGACCGGGGAGTGGGCTCCCCAAAGCGGGGCGGGGCGGGGCGGACGCACCACGTCGGTCGTCTCGGACTCGCAGTCGCTCGGGTTGGAGGCGCTGCGGTCGCGGACCGAGAAGAGGAAGCTCTTGTAGGCCTCCATGTTGGGGCCCGGCTGCGCCTGCGCCTGCAGCTGCGCCCGCGCCTGGGGGCTGGCCAGCGCAAAGTGCGCGCCCGGCGCGCTCAGGCCGTAGCCGGGGGGCAGGCTGTGCACGGTCGGCTGGGAGGCCAGGGAGCAGGCGGCGGCTGCAGGGCAGGCCACACGCGCGTCAGCCTCCGGCCTGGCCCAGCTCACAGGCCTGGAGCGGCTGCAGGGTGATGCGCGCACCTTGCTGCTGGGAGTCGGTGTCCGAGGGCTGGCGGGAGATGTGCAGCGCGCCCAGCGCGTGCGCGTCGCCGGAGCTGGACGAGTCGCTGGCCAGCGCCTCGGCCTGCAGGCAGGGAGGCGGCCGGCTGGCGGTCAGCCGCCACTGCAAGGTAGTGAGAATGCGAGAAGCGTCCCCAGCGCGCTCCCGACGCTCACGCCGCCAGAGGTGCGGACCTGGAAGGGTGAGACCACGCCAGCCTCGTACTCCAGCACGTCCGCCAGGTCGAGCGGGTCGATCGAGTCGATGGCGTTCAGCAGCAGCTCGTCCGCTGCAGCGTCCTCATCGTAGCTGGAGCTGGCGCAGGGCAGCATGTCGGCCTCTACGGCACCAGGCATGCTCAGGGCAAGGTCGGAGCTGTTGGGTTTACGGTGGGAGGCGGTGAGGCGAGTGGCGCCGTACCAGAGGTGGCTTCGGCACCAGGCAGGTGGCTGCTGGACTCGCCGCTGGCCTCAGGCAGCGGCCTGTACTGCTCCGGGAAATTGAGCTCGGCACGAGCGCCCCGGTATCGGACGGCGGCACGATCGAATGCCTGCGTGGGCGAGCGGCCGGCCGCGCCCTTACGTCCCGCCGTCCCGAGTTGGCGCCATCGGCCGCAGTGATCAACTTCATGCGGGGGAAGCGCCGGGAGTGCGCGGGCCGGAGCTGGGCGCAGCGCACCTCTGCCGCCTCGACCTCGCTGCTGTAGGCGCCCAGGGCGATCTTCTTGCCCTTGATCTTGATGTTCGCACGGAACTTCCTGCGGCACGCGTAGGGGATGCCGGCTCACGCGAGTCCCCAGGGCAAGAAGCGGGCGCGGGCGGGGCAGCGGGCGGGACGGGAGGCTCACAATGTGCCCTTGTGAAGGCTGACCTGCACAGCAGCAGGCACCGGTCAGGTCGCAGAGGAAAGGAGCCGGGCACAGCCGCCTGGTGGCGTCGCATGCAGTCGCAGAGCCAGGCAAGCAGCACGGATTCGACGGCTTTGAGCGGCGGTGGCGTGTCAGAGGACGCACCCCCCTGCGAGCAGCACGCGGAGATATCTGTGAGCAAAGAGGAAAAGAAGTGCCCTCAACCCGGTGAATAAGCTCCGTAACTCGGCCACCGCGGCCGACACCCCCGAAGCGGCCGAACCCCCGCGCGCATGCGTCCTAGCAGGCATACAAGGCCCAGTGACGCGCCCACGACAAGTCGTGCAATCTAAAACGCGGGGATGCGGGAGTCCGAAATCGCGCGCACCTGTAGATGCTGCTGTGCTGCTTGATGTAGAGCGGCTGCGCCGTGGACCTGCATCGCATGGATGTAATCAGTCGTGATCAAGCATGCTCGGCCGGTCTGGCTGTCCGCCACCCCCCCTTCAGGCCGCATGGGGTGGCGCGTCCCGCCCGCATCCCCCCTCAAATCAGACGCTGCCGGCGCGCGACAACCGGCACAGGGCCTCGTGAAAGCCTTGAACAGCTGCTCACCCACGTCGGATGGGCGCCATGGCCTCTATCTGCGCGAGTCGGAGGGGGGGAACGGTGGGCGTTTCGGCGCGATGAAGTCGGCTCGCGGTTCCGAGTGCCGCTGTAGCCGCAAGCAGTGCGACTAGTGATGACACAGGATAGTGGCGTCTCGTGCGGGCTGTGCTGCCGCGAACAGGACCAGAACACCGGGATGCCAGGCGGCCGGAGTTGAATGTGTTTTTTTCTCATTCCCTGCCAGCGATCAGAGATCAAAAACTTTTCCTCGCGGGAGTTCCCCGGGCTCCACGCTGCACGAAAAGCGATCACCAGCTTTTCGCCGGCGCGATGCGGCGCGAGGCGCTTGACTCGGTCGTAACAGAAGGACGTGGAGATGTGCCAGGACGCAGAGATGTGCCAGACAATTTCGTTCCACAAGGGGGGGGGGGGGGGGG
>BHFV01000825.1:362-14589 GCA_003568905.1 Trebouxiophyceae sp. KSI-1
TGCCGCCCACCGCACATGCCGCCCACCGCACATGCCGCCGGGCCGGCGGGGGCGCGCGCCTGCAGGCCGTGGCCCTCGGCCATGTACTGGTTCTGCCCGTCCAGCGCCTCGACCTCGCAGTAGCGGTCGAACGAGTCGTACATCGTGCGGCACCCCTTGACCAGCAGCTGCAGGTCCGCAAAGACCTCCTGCCGCGTGGAGGTGTAGTCCACGTTGACGCACTCCACAAAGTTGTGGATGCGCCCCTCGAACAGCCGCCCGATCGTGCCCTCCACCTTGGTGCCCTGCGCGCGGCCAAGGCAGCGGGGGCTGAGGTGGGAAATGGTCCTCATCAAGCTCATACTGCTGATCATCCAAATGTATCCTGGTAGCGGGTCCTCAGGCCAGGCGGCCGGGCGGGACGGGGCCGGTCAGGGCTGGGGCAGCTGCGTGTTGATGCTCTCTTGGGGGCTGGGGTGCGTCTCGGTGACTGCATGCTTGCAACCCGCCACACATGCCCGAGCCGGCATGCAGTGCAGCGTCCTGCGTCTGCCGGCTGGCAGCTACTCGGGCCATGGGCGCCCGCGCCCCTTGCCGGCAAACCTCCGCCCCCCGGTCACAGGCCGGCAGCTGCAGGCCGCCTTCCCCCCAGCTTCCCTCCGCCTCCAGGCCGCCGATGCCGGAGCAGCAGGAGGGCGGCGCCGAGCTGCCCCGCGCAGCAGTCGCAGGCTCGCCCACGCCAGGCGACGGCCCATGCAGTGGCCGCAGAGCAGGCAGGCGAGTGCCCCCCCCCCCCCCTCTCACCCCAAACACCGGGAGCGCGCCTTCATCTTCTCCTCCAACTTGTCCGACAGGATGCGGTTCAGCTCCTGCACGTCGTGCTGCGTGAAGGCGTCCATCGTCGTCCAGCCGAAGCTCTGCGTGAGGTTCTTGGTCGAGACGCTCAGGTCGCCAAACTGCAGCTGCGGGGCGAACGGCGGGCCGGCGGCGCGTCAGCCAGCCGGAGCCAAAGGCTCGGCAGCGCGTTGCTGACGCCGGGTCCATGTGTTCGCTGAGTTTGGCACATCGGCAAACTCGAGCATGCAAGCATGACCGCAAGGCCGTGGCCTTGGTGCGGGCTGGGAGAACAGCGGGGTCGCAGCCGGGTGGCACCTTGAAGAAGAGGGACTGCAGCGCGAGCGGGATGCTCTTGCTCGGCTCCTCGTCCTCTGAAGTCGGCATGTGGTACACCGCCTGCAGGCCGGCCCCCAGGCCCGCTGCCTCAGCGGCCACCTTCGCAGCCTCGCAGGCAGCCAGCTGCCGCTCTGGTCCGGGCAGAACGCTGGCATCCGCCTGCGCAGCCGGCGCAGCAGGCCCGCAGCCTGCCACCGAGTGCGCCGACTGCCCCTGCCTCGGCCGCACTGAGGGGCAGAGAGGGGGGGGGGGTGTGCCTTGCGGAAGTAGTTGATGTTGAAGAGCGTCTGCAGCAGCGAGTTCATGTAGCAGGTCGCGCCCTGGTTCTTGAGGCCCACAAAGCCGGTCTCCCGCTTGCTGTTGTAGAGGTACGCGTCCGGCGGCTCCACGCGCAGCCGCACCTTGAGCCGCAGCGTGTCGCCGCGCAGGAAGCCGGCGGCCGGGTCGAGCACCTCAGCCAGCGGGTGGAAGCCGGTGAAGCCCCAGTCGTTCTCGCCCCCCGCGAACGTGTGCTCCGTCTCTGCGCGGCCGCAAAGTGCATCGGCAATGCTGTGGGCCTGAGGGGAAGGGCTGGCTGGCTGGCTGGCTTGGGGGCGGACCCCGCGTGACGTTCTTGGCCGGGTCGGCGTTGAACAGGATCAGCTCGAACTTGGCGCGGCGCTGCCAACCGGCGTGCACCTCCGATTTGGGCACGTTCAGGTACACGGCCAGGTTGGGCTTCTGGTTGTTGCCCTTTGGGAAGACGAGCAGATCCCTGCGGGGGCGGGCGGGCGGGGCGGGGCGTCAGGCGGCGGCGGCGGCGCCGGGTGGCTACGGTTGGCAGAGGCGGCTTGGGCGCGCGCCAGATGTAGCCGCCGGCCTCGAATTGGTCGGAGAACAGTTTGGGCTCCGTCTGCTTCGAGAAGTTGTGAATCTCCCACTGCAGCCGATGCGCAGGTGCTCGAAATCAGCCCAGACTCGGTCCGAGGCGGGTGCTTGCAGGGGCTGCGACGATCGATCGGGAGCGAGTCGCACCGTGTACTCGCCGTATCGGGAGTCCTCCGTGCTGGACGGCTCCGGCTCCGGCTTGACCTCTGTGATGCTCACACCTGCCGACGACCAGAGCGGGCCAAGCCTCAGTGCAAGCGCCGGTGGGCATGCGACGGCGTCCGTGGCGCCGCATCGCCGTCTTGAGCCGCTGATTGCGCGCCCAGGCGACCGGTGCTTCCTGCTCAAAATCTTGGCGTTCCAATCTGGGAGGCTTGAGCAACCAGCCGACCTTCCATCGGCTCGGCAGGCTCCTCAACCACGAGTGGCTCCGTGTCCGCCTGCCCGATGTCCTCCATATCGGCATCGGGACTGTCCGCCATTTTTGTGGGGTAGCGCGACAGCGGCTCCCAGCGCCCCAACCAATGCGTTCCAATCAGACGCCGCAATCCTCCAGAGGCTGGCCCCGATCGGCCGCACCGCGGTGAGCTGTGAGGTTTACATCGGTGAGTTGGAACGAGAACGACCCAGGCCCTCGTCCCTTTGCCGGATCACACTCTTATTGGGCTGCAGATGACTGCACGAACAATTGACGTTTCGCCCTCTCTGCTGGGTGCTCCAGCGTCCGCCATCAAACCAAGCCATCTTGTCATCATGGGTGCATGCGAGTCGGAGCCGAGCCGTTTCGTTTGACGTTTCATGACGTCAGTGCTACTACAAATTCAAGGACCCGATCCTCGCGGCGTCAAGTCGCAGCAGGCAGCCTTCCACGCGCTGCAGGATGGCGTCTTGACAACTTCTGCCACCGGCTTGCTGTGGGCCAAGGAGGGGAGCGAGTTTGTCGTTTTGGCGCCAGCCGGCCCGCTGCTGCCCTTCCTACGTCGCACTGAGCCGCCGGAGCGCGCACTGAACGAGCCGGAGCTGCTGCCGCTGGCGAGGTATAGGCTCCTCCTGGTGTCAATACCGAGCTGCTGAGCTGCGTGGTGGTCCTGCTGAAGGCTCGAGGCACTGCAGGCTAAGCTGCACGATTGGCGAGGCCACCCACAACGCACGGCTGCTCGGCAGCTTTGAAGTCCCGAGATGCTCGGATTCAGTGCGGAGTCTCTGCGCCGGTGCGCCCGCTCCCACGCCCGGCTGGGCAGCCTGCAGGCTGCTCGTGCACGCCGAGCCGCGCGCCGCCCTGCAGACGGCGACTGGCGATGGGCCTGGCAGCTCGTCCAGCACAGCCGGCCCGGAGCAGAGGCATCACATGCCTGGGTGGCGGTGCTGGCCTGCGCGGCGGTGCGTCCCTGCAAACAGCACACAGTCTGCAGAAGCGGCAGCCGCGCCTCAGGCTGTGGTGCGGCCGGCAGGGCGGCAGCGAGGCGGCGCTGGGCAGTGCCAGCGAGCAGCTGTCGCAGCGGCAGCCCGCCGTCGGCGACCGGCTGAGCTGCGAGGGCTGCCCCTTTGGCTGCCTCGCCCCGGCCCACTTTTCCGGCTTCAGGAGCGCCGGCAGCGTGGCCTGCATCCCGCAGCCGGTCCGCCCGGCCCCCTGCCCAGGCCGCCTCGGGCAGACGCCGCCCCAGCTGCCGAGGCATGTGAGCAGGGAGAGAGCCCGTGCAGGGAGGCGCCATCCTGCTGGCAGACCTGGCGCCGCTGCCGGGCATGGAGGGCGCGCCGGTGGCGGCGGCCGACGGCTCCCTGCTGGGCACGCTGGCGCCGCCGCTCTCCAGCACCCGCTTCGCCGCACAGGCGCCCGCGCTGTGCCAGCCCCGCCGCTTCAGGCAGCTGCCGTGGCCGTGCGGCCCTCACAGGCCGGCCCGTGCGCCTGCAGGTGCCTGTGGTCATCACGGCACACGCGCTGGCGGCGGCCCATTCTGCTTGGCATCGGCGGCGGCGGCGGCAGGAAGCAGGCACTGCCGCTACCGCCGCGACGCCGCCGCCGCTGCCGAGCAGGCAAGTGCCGCCGGCGGCGCTGCTGGCCAGCCCGACCGCAGCGCAGGAGGGGCTGCAGGCCGCGCGGGCGGCTGTGGTCGCGGTGCGCTGCGGCGGCAGCTGGGCGTCCGGCGTGGCTGTTAGTAACAGCGACGTCTTGACAGTCGCGCACGTGCTCGACGGCGGCGGCGGCCTGGGCCAGTCAGCAGTCGTGGTGCGGGCGGCGGCGGGAAGCTGGCACCAGGCCGAGCCGGTGGCAGTCCACCGCAAGGGCCTGGACCTAGCGCTGCTACGCGTCTTGGCCTCCGGCTGGCGCTGCCCGCCCGCCCGGCTTGCAGAGCGGGCGCCGGAGCGCGGGCAGCCCGCCTGGGTGGTGCGCCCTCCTCCCTCGCCGGCTCGCAGTGTCTGATACTGTAGCAGATAAGATACTGTCCCCGGGCACTGGAAAGTTGTGCGCGAGTAGAAATCTGGTGCCTTCAAACGCCCTGCGCGAGCCGTTGCGCGCTGCGAAAACCAACTTGGCAGGCCTGAAAACACTGTTGGTTTTGAGCCCCCGGTTGCCCAACTTGCCAGCAAAGAAAGCGCTGCGCGGCGCGATTTGCGACCAAGACTGCCCGTGCGAAGCCGTGCGCGAACGGAAGAACTGTGGGCAAAAAGGCCTCGACTGCTGTGTACTTCTGAGCAGCTCCGGTAGCTGCTGGCGCTTGCATGCTCTCCGTTTCTTTCTCCTGCCTGGGCATCCAGGGGGGCAGGGCAGCCCGGCTCGAGCGCGGCAGCTGCGGCTGTGCATGCAGATAGGGCACGGCCTCTTCCACCCTCGCCTGCAGCTGGCGGCCCTGGTCACGCTCGGCAGCGTGGCTAGGCCCATCCCCCGGCCTGGCAGCGGCAGCAGGGAGGCCGCGCTGCTGCTCACAGACGCCGCAGTGTACCCAGGCGCCTCCCCTGCTGCCACACCCTTGCCAGCGCGGCTCACTCCCCAAGCTTGGATGTTTGCTTCGCCGACAAGCTACGCCTGCTGCCTTTCCGCTACTGACACCAAGCATCCTGCCAGGCATGGCGTCTCTGCTGCCTGCACCCTCTCCCGTATGGACATGGCTGCTCTGGTCGTGGCCGCAGGCGCGAGCGGCGGCGGCCTGTTTTCGTCCGAAGGCCTGCTGCTGGGAATCGTGACGAGCAACGCCAAGCACGCCTCCGGAGCGGCGTTCCCCCGGCTCGGCTTTGCCGTCGCGGCGGACATGCTGCGCCCGCTGCTGGCGGGCACGCCGGCGGCCGCGGAGGCTGCGGACGCAGAGCTGCGGGGGCTGTGGCCGCTGGGCGGGCCGCTGGGAGGCTTAGGGCCGCCTGAGAAGCCTGAGGGCAGGCGGCGGTTGGACCGGCTGCTGGAGGCGTCAGAGGCACTGCCCAGTGCCGTGAGCCGGCTGTGAGCTGCTGCTGTGGCAGTGAGGAGCGGGTCAGCTCGGTTACAAGGTGGCTACATGGCAGGCGTGCCCGGGCGGTCATTCGGTTTGGTACAGGAGGGCGTAATGCGTCACTAGCCGGGCTAAACCAGCAACCAACCAACGCGCATTGAAAAACTGCGCAGGACCAAAGGTCTGGCGGCAGGCAGCCGCGACGGCCCGGCGGCGTCCGAAATTCGGGTGTTGTGCCGACGGAATGGGAAGGCGGGGCTGCCGGCCGAGCGGCCATCCGTGTGCGGGCCTCGGGTGCAGGGCAGCTGCCGAATAGCAGGCAGGTGAGGCGGCGGCAGGACTAGGAAGCCTGGCGTGGCTCCAGGTTCCTAGGCCTCCCGCCAGCGGAGCGTTTATGTGGAGGGTTCTGGCGGCAGTCAAAATCTGGCGTCCCAGGAGGCAGCCGGTCACTGCTTGTCCTGGGCGGCGTCAATGCACTCGTTGATGACCTGCGAGCGCCCAGGCTGGAGTCGGCGCCGTCCCTCCTCGCACTCGGATAAAGGCTGAAAGGCGGTTGAACAGGCTTACCAGTGCGGCAACGGTGGCAGTGAACGTGATGCTCAGAGCCGTCCAGGGGTCCTGGCCCCGCCAGACGCAGTAGCTGGTGACGGCCAGCGAGCCCATGCCGGCCGACAAACAGTCGTAGCGCTGCGAGCCGGCAGCGCAACTGTCGGCTGGTTGCGATGCAAGGGAACAGAAGGGCCGGAAAAGCTGGGACTGCCGCGCTTCACGCGGCGGGCCTGTTTCGATATCAGGCACGGGCAGGATAGGATGGACGCTGTCGAGCTGCAAAGGCAAATGGCCGGAACGACTCCGAGAGACGATATCGAAGAGGCGTGGGGACGGCTGGACGGGCAGGCGACAGCGAGAGCCGGAGCGGGAATGCTGCTTCTAGGCGAGGCGCGGGGAACGCAGAAGCCGCGGCTGCGGCTCCGTATCTCGAGGAACCATAGCGATATCGCGGTGGGGACGCGCTAAAGTCGCGTCAATCTGCTGCGCGCGGGCAAGAAAGCACACCTGGAAAAAGCGCTCGACCTCTCGCTTCACCACCTCGGTCCCGGACGGCCGATTAGCGGTCGCGGAAATGGCCAGCCGTCCCCGGCCGGGCGCGCGACGCGCGGGCCGCGCGGCGGCGAACGCGGGCGCAAACCCGGGCGCTGGGCGGAGCGTTGAGATGTGCATGTTGAATGCAAAGAGCAAAGTCTGGCGCGATCTCCAAATCTCGGAACGCGGCTAAAAACCCCGCCAGAAGGGCTGGAAGGGTTGGTTAATTGAGTGCCCGCCATCCCTTCCAGCCAGAGGCCCGTCTGCCCCGCGCGTACTTATCGTGGTGCCAGTCTTCCTATGAGACCCTCGCCCGTGGTCACCCCCCTCCGGCCCCCAAGCTCGTGGCGCCGTCGGCGCACAGACAGCCTAGTCACCTGCCCCACTCTCCTGCGGTCTCTGGGCCCCAGTTGCTCTCGGGTTGCCTGGACGAGCGCCCCGACCCCTCCCTGCCGAGTGCGGGCCAGCACTCTGCCCGAACGCAGTGCACTGCCGCGCTTGGGACTAATACCTCTGCGCCTGTCCCCCGTCCTTGAACGCTGGCCCCATAAGCTACAGCTTGTCCGCAGCTTGGCTGTGGCGAGCCAGCAGTGGGGAATGCTTGCTTGAGACCGGTGCTCGTGCTTGCCTGTGCCTCGTACCCCGGTGGGGCAACCTGCTTGGCAGAGCAGCGTCGCGCCACCCCCGGACTTGAGTGCATTCCTGTGTGCCCATGCTCGCCAGGTCTCCTGTGCCCTTGCTTGCTTGCGCTGCTGGCTGGTACAGCTGGCCTGCCGCCAACTGCTCACGACACCAGGCTGCATACTTCATGCGCAGTCCGCCCCACTGCCCGAGAGGGCTCAAGCCAAGTTGGCTCGCGTGGTGGTGTAATTCTCCTCCTCCTCCCTGTAGCATCTCGAGCCGCTGGACCCGTAATGCAGCAGAATCGTATTCGACGAACGAGAGCAAACTCGCTCTCCTGCGCAGGCCTTGTGGCGTGCAAGTGGATCGAAGGCTGACGTATTGCAGGAGCGGCAACCGAGTGGGCTGCACCCATACCAATAAGCAAAACCAGGCCACAGACTGCACCTGCACATGATCGCTCGGGAAGGCAAATGCAGCTACCAAAGCAACGCCCGCCTGCCTAGAATTTGACGCCGCACACGTAGCGCAGCTCGTTCTCTGAGGAGCAGTTGTAGCCCGCAGCGTAGGCGCGGCCCCAGTGGCCTGCGGGCGGCAGCGCGTCAGCCGCCTGCGCGTCCCGCCCCAACAAGCCAGGACAGGCGGCGCGAGGGCGCACCCGCCACGCTAAAATCGTTGCCCACCTCATCCTGCTGCAGCTCCCGCCCCTCCTCCTGCCAGCGGAGCGGCCCAGCGTCAGCCGTTCCGGCCCATAACATCCGAGCGCACGCTGCCGGCCGGCGAGGGGACAGGAGCGCGCCTCCCACTCAGCCAGCGGGCGCTCGAAGCAGTGGCCGCTGACCGGGCAGACCAGCAGCTCGCTCGGCTCGTCGACCAGCTTCTCGGGGCAGTGCTCGCCGCAGAGGTGCGCCCAGCCGCAGGCCTCGCACATGAACAGGCCGCCGCCAAGCCTGGCGTACAGCCCGCGCCGGCCGCAGCCCTCGTGCTTGCAGCCGAGCTCCGGGCAGGGGCAGCCGAGCAGGCCGCGCGCGCCGCGCCAGCGCTGGATGCGCCGGCGGAGGCCGGCGTCAGAGCGGGGCAGCGCGCCGCGGGCGCGCCGTGCCGACTGCATGCGCTTGGCGCTCAGCATCTGCGACGCGGCGGCGCTATGTCAGCGCGCCGCCGTGCTGCGCTTGCAGTGGGTCTGGGCAGCTGATGGGGGCACTGGCCTGCAAATAGAGGCCCTGCAGCGGCGGCGGCACGCGCTCCCGCACGCCGGCCACGTCCTGCGCGTCCCGCTCCACATACCGATCCTGCAGCCCCCTAAGCCCGCCACTGAGCACCCCAGGCTGGTGGTTCCCCCTGCCAGGGATGTAAAGGGTGGTCAAAGTGCGTGCCTTCCAGCGGGCCGCGTCCTGCTTGGTGCCCTCCTCCGGCAGCTCACCCCACCTGCAGCAGCTGGCCAGCCTCGGCCGAGCGCGGCGGGACTCATGGCGGCCAGCAGCGGCTGGCGGGGGCGTACCTCGCGAGGAAGAGGCTGCGCCAGAGCTCGGAGTCTGCGGCCACCTGGCGGAAGAAGCGGCTGGTCTGTGCGACCGCCGCCAGGTCTGCGGCGCTCGTGCAGGCCAGGATCTGCAGCGCCAGGTCTTCCGACAGCGCGGCAAAGGCGCCGCTGGAGGGCGGGCTCTCGCTCCAGCAGCTGGGGCTGGCACCGTCCTGGTTGGTCCGCTGCCGCTTGGCTGTTGACTCTTCCGCCTCTGCCTCCTGTGCGCACGTGCCCAGGGCTGTCTCAGTGCCGGGCTGGGCTGTGCAGGCTGGGTACAATCCTTGCGGACCGGATGCCGCTCTGCGAGCGCAGACCCAGGTACGCGCAATTACGAGTGAATCAGGAGCCGGGCTCCCAGATCTCACTTCCTCGGTGCTGCTGTCGTCCAGCGCCTCCAGCAGCGCGGCGTCGAAATCTGCTTCACTCTCCGCTGCCAGCGCGGCGGAGCTGCTCATGTCGACGACGTCGATTACGTGCCTGTCAAGCGTAGTACTGGAGCACTTTCTTCGATCGCTCGCCGCGGCGATCGCCAGTCATCAGGCGCGGAGGGGACACCAGAGCCGCGACTGCTTTAGGGCTGCTGGACGCTGTACGCTACACCTTGCTGAACTGGTAACAGCAGTGGAACACGAGTGCCACACTTCCTTGCGTGCAAGCCGCCTGTGCGCCGCGGCGTCATGGCGCAACTATTCGCAGCTGTCAACAACAAGCGCAAGATTGACGAGGCCACCTCGCCGAAGGACGAGCCTGCACCAGGTCATCATTTGCTCGATACTCAGTCCATTTGCGAGCAGAGATCAGTGCCTCGCCTCGCGAGATCGCATGAAATCGTCTGTCATGTACGAGCGCGTGTCGGAGAGTTCCCGGGGTGCGCAAGAAGGGCCTCCCCTACAGCGCTGCTTGGCCTACGCCGATCTAGGGAAAGGCTCCTCAGCGCGGACGCTGAGCGGTAGGCCTGCCGGTGCAGTCTACCTGCTGGAGGAGCTCTGGCAAACTGTACAGAGTTCTCCACCAGACACCGCCGCCGGCTTGGTGGACTATGTCGTCAAACGGCTGGGCACCAAGTCGCCGATCGTCAAGCAGAAGGTCGCTCTCGCCTGCCGCGCGCTGTGACTGGTCCTTTGCGCCACATGCGAGTCGCTGACCCGCCCGTCTGCAGACGCTGCGGCTGGTCAAGTTCATCTGTGGCAAAGGCAACTCGGACTTCAGGCGCACGATGAGCAAGCACGCGCAGCCGATCAGGCACCCCTCCTGCTGTGTCCAGCGGCCCCCAGCGGTGCTCGCAGCGGCTGAGGCGGGTCGCGTGGCGCCCCCAACAGGGAGCTGCAGCACTTTCGCGGCGAGCCGGACCCCTTCAAAGGCGACGTGCCCAACCAGAAGGTGCGGGCGCTGGCCAAGGAGGCGCTGGACGCGCTCTTCGCGCCGCCTGAGACGGTCTCCTACTCTTCCTCCGCTGCTGGCTCGTCGATGCAGGCGCGCTCTTCACACCCCTGCCCGTTGCTGAGGCAGTCTGCACGAGGCCAGACAGAGAAACTGCTCGTCAGAGCAGCTCTTCCTCCTTTCAAGAGCCCTTTGACGCATGCTCAGTGGGCCGATCGGGCCTGGTCTCATCGGGACCGTGGATTTTCGCTCCCTCGCTGCCATGTTGTTTTCTGCAAAAAGAAGATTCGTCTTTCACCTGCACCAGAGCCTCTCTCCTGCAGATGCGCATGCGAGCAGGGCGCCCAGCGGCGCGGGACTGGTGTCAGCAACGGCAGCCGGCACACGCCCAGCCGCGCCTGATGCGCGGGAGCCACCGCTGCCTCGCAGGGCCGCATCCAGGGCTTTGGCTCCTCCAACGCCTCGGACGGCTTTGCCTCCTCCCAGGCAGCCCGCCCGGCTGGCATGGTCGGCTTTGGAAACCCGCGCTTTGAGGGCGGCTCCGGCGGCGGCGGCGGCGGCAGCGGCCGTTACAGCAGGTGCCCTTCCCCTCTTGAGAGCCCCCACTTGCCCCACAATCAGCGATGACAGCGACGGCATCCACTCGCAATCCAGCAGAGGCGCCTGTGCCTGCCGCAGCCGGGCTGAGCCCTCCCGGCCGCCGCAGGGGCTACGAGCCTGTGGGGGAGGCGGGCGGCCGCGGCGAGGGCCTCAGCAGCATGATCCAGCGCGTCGGCAGCGGCGCGCTGTCGCCCAAAGCCATCATGGACAGCATCGCGGCGCGGGGCAACGAGTTCCTGCAGGGGCGGCGCGGGCCGGGCATTCTCAGCGGCCACGTGAGAGCGCCCCCTTCCCTCCCGGGCCCCTCCTGCGCACCACCAACTCAGGAGCCGTCTGCCTGCACAGACGTCCTAGCATCACCCCTCGCACCTCCCCTGGATGGTCTCCCCTCGATGCAAGCAACAGCTTGGAAGACGCCGGTGGGGGGGGGGGGGGGGGGCGGTAGCTTCCAGCCGGCTTCCACTGCACACCCGCAGCACGTGGCCTCGCGGCCTGACACGTCCCCTTCGGCTGGCCCCAGCAGGACCAGGGAGGCTACAGCAGCGACGAGGCGGACCGGGGGTACGCTCGCCCCGCGGAGGCCAACGGCGGCGCCGCGCCGCCGGCCGCGGCAGCGCCGAGGCCCCCGGCGGGCGGCGGCGAGGAGGCGCGGCTGGTCGACAGGCTGTGCACGCCCGGCGGCCTTCGCGCGCAGCCGACGGCGGACGACCTGGCCGCCTTTGTGGACTCGGCGGGCGCACTGGCCGGGCCGGCGCTGGCGGAGTGCCTCGAGGCCAAGATGGCGCGCTTCCGGGCAGCTGCCGGGCAGCTGCGGGGCGGCTTCCTGTCTGCGGCTGTTGAGTGCATCTGCATGGCATCTGCAGCGTGAGCCTCGGAGGGGAGGTAAAAGTGTCAGGCTCACATTGGGTGCCCAGGGAGGGGGAAGGGCAATGGCAGGCAGAGCGCCTCGAGGCCAGGATGGCGCGGCCCCGCTGCAGCTGCCAGGCAGCTTCTGCTCGGGACGCGCTGCACGAGCCTGCGTTCGTCGGCAGTGTGAGGTTTGATACGCATCTGGCAGTCGGTGCCAGGCCTGCATGAGGCACCTGAGGGGAGGGCAGCCGGCGGCTGGCTGAGCGGGCGGCGGGGGCCTGCAGACGGGCGCCTCCTGGCAGGCAGCGCTGCGGGCGCTGTGCGCGCTGGAGGCGGTGATCCAGCGGGGGAGCAGCGCCTCGTGCGGCGAGATCGCGGTCCACTTCCAGGCGCGGCCCCTCCTCCCTCCCCAACAGGCGGTGCAAGCAGGCGGCCATGGCTTCCTGTGTCCTGTATTGTCCTGCCCTGTCCTGTCCTGTCCGGCCCTGTCGCAGTGAACAAACCATGCATGCTCGCCAGTCAATCGAGTTGGCTGCATGATGGCACGCCCCCCCCCAGCCAGCGTGCTGCTGCCTCGCGTGCCTACTGCACTCGCCCGCTCCTGCGCCTGACCGCGCTCTGCTGTCTGCAGAGCCGTCCCGAGGCGCTGCAGCGCGCCGCCGGCTCGCCGCAAGCCTCCGTGCGGCAGCGCGCGACGCGCGTGCTGGGCCTGCTGGGGGTCGGCGAAGCGGCCGCCGCTGCGCCCAAGGCCGCCGCCGCGCCCGCGGCCGCGGTGCCCGACCTGCTGGGCGGCATGGGGGAGGAGGCCGAGCCGGCGGCTGCGGCTAACCAGCCTGCCAGCGGCGCGGACCTGCTCGGTGCGCCGCTGCCGCTGTTTCCTGCTTCACCAAAGAGCGCTGCCGCCTGTTGAAGCCAGCGAGGCAGAGATGCGGCCGTCGAGGGACGTGGCGCTGGGCGCAGGCGACCTGATGGACCCGGCGCCGGCGGCAGCAGCCCCGGCTGCGGCGCAGCAGCAGCCTGAGGCCGGCGGCATGTTCTCGGGCCTCGACCTCTCGGCCCCGGCGGCCCCTGCGCCCGCGCCACAGCCGGGGGGCGCCGACCTCTTCTCAGGGCTGGACGGCCCCGCGGCCCCCTCGCAGCCACCGCCCGCGGCGGCAGCTTCCGGCCTGGACCTGCTGGCGGGGCTGTCGGCGCCGAGCAGCAACGGCGCGCCGCCCGCACCGGCTGCCAAGCCGCTGCCAGAGCTCGACCTCTTCGGCGGGCCCGCCGCTGCCGCCGGTGAGGGGCTTCTGCCAGCCTGGCTGCCTCCCTCGCGCGCTGCTTGGCATGCGCGGGACAGCAGCTGAGGCGCGGCGGGGTGGCTGCAGGCGCGGCGCCGGCGGCGGAGCTCTCGGAGATGTTTGCCGGCCTCTCGACCGGCCAGCCGCCCGCGCAGCAGCAGCAGCAGCAGCAGCAACAGCGGCAGCAGCTGGGAGGCGACCCGCTGGCCGCGCTGTCAGGCGTCTCACAGGCGGGCGGTGCGCCGATGGGCCTGGGGGCGTCCGCGCAGCGGGGGGCCTCCCCCGCCGCGCCGCAGCCCATGCCAGGCACGCCCCACCCAGCCACCAGTGCCGCCTGCCCTGGCATCTCCTGGTGTGCCTGCTGCTGTTCGAGTGGCTGAGTGCGGCTGCGGGGCCGGCTGCAGCCATGGCGGGAGCGACGCAGCCCGGCTGGCCGGATCCACGCCAGCTGACGCCGGCGCAGGCTCAGTACGTGCGGCAGCTGCAGTACATGCAGTTCCTGCAGGCACGCGCCTCCCCCTGCCAGGCCAATCTCTCTCATGGCATGGCATGGCATGGCATGGCATGGCATGGCATGGCATGGCATCAGGCGCCCTGGTCATGTTGCCAAGGCATGCTCATGGCGACTCGCGCTCGCATGCTCGAGTTGCGGGCACTTGCAGTGGCTGTCCTGCACATGCTGGGCTTTCAGCGGGGTGCTCGCAGGGGCAATCGACTGATTGTTCTCGCGCCCGGCCTGCAGATGCAGGCGATGCAGGCGCAGGCGCGCGGCATGCCCGCCTTCCCGCAGCAGCCGCAGCTGCAGCAGCAGCAGCCGGGCGCCTTCCTGCAGCCGCAGCTGCAGCCACTGGGCTCCCAGCAGCAGGCGCGGGGCCTGCAGCAGCCTCCGCAGCTGGCCACCTGGGCGCCCGCAGCAGGTCGCCTCCTGCCTGCACTGAACAGGGGCTGCGAGGCGGCCTGTCGAGGAGCTCTGCCGCTGACTGCTTCCGAGCCGGATTGCAGGCGCAAACGGCAGCGGCCCCGCCGGCATGGGCACCCTGCTTGGCGGCGGCGGCGGCAGCAGTTCCTCCGCCGGAGCCCCGCTGGGCCAGAGCTCCTCCTCACTCGGCATCACTCAGCGCTCGGACTTTGATTTCGTGGGCGTGCGCCCCCCCCCCCCCCCCTTTTCAACCCCTCTGGACACCTGCTGCTGTGTGCCCCTGGCCTCACCCGACTCGGCTGAATCCGTGCAGCCCTATACGGCTGCCCCCCCTGGGCTGCACCGCTGCATCCCCGTCCCCATCTCCCTCCAGACAGGGGCCTGAGCTAAGCCCTGCGCGCCTGCAGGACCATGTCAAGTCACTGCGCGGCAAGAAGTGATTGCAGGCCCTGCGCTGGCTGCGTGCCCCGCCTGACAGGGCGGCGCCCGGCCGCACAAGCCAGTCAAGACAGCCGACCGCTTTCACCCA
>BHFV01000827.1:0-14569 GCA_003568905.1 Trebouxiophyceae sp. KSI-1
GGGGGGGGGGGGGGGAGCGAGCTGCTCGGCTGCTGGCTTTGATTTCAAGGTCTCAGCTTTTCACTCGACTTTCTGCACCCCGTCCAGCTTTCCCGAGACGCTGGAATACATCGCTTTTCCCTGCCGCAGCGAGTTGAAAGCCGCAGGGACGGCACTCGCGCTCGAAAGCATCAGTGGCACGAGCGCGGCTCGCCCCAGCTGCCACGGAAGTGCAGGCCAGGGGACGGGCACCTGCAGAGGCAGGTAGTGGGAAAAGGTGATGAGCGGCGGCCGGGCGCCCGCTGCGTCCGCCTCCATCTCCAGAATGGCGTCCAGATTGGACAGCGCCGGCTCGTTCAGGCCATCGATCGCGGCCGCGAGCGCGTCGCTGCCGTTGGGCAGCCCTGGCGGCCACTTGCAGGCGTGGTAATCGACCATCGCCTGCACAGGTCGAGGATGAGAGGGCGCTCAGAGATTGGAAGGGTGCAGGGTTCAAGGGATGCAGGACACAGAACCTCATTCGAGGTTGAAAGGGCGCTCAGAGTTCGAGGGGTGCATGACTCAGAATTCCAGGACGAGAGGGCACAGGATTTGAGGGATGTGGGTGTCAGGTTTGGGAATGGGAGAAGGCGGAGCAGGCGGCTCTGGTGCAGCTTTGGGGTTCCCTAACCCTTCCCTTCCCTAAACCCTGAACTGCTGCAGCAGCTCGAGCTGAGGAGGCGCGGACGCGGGCTGGAGCCTGACAGTGAGGAGCAGCTGGCTCTTCAGTCCCGACAGCCCCCGAATGGAAGACCCATCAATGACCGAACAGAATCAACTGAATCGAACAGAATCAACTGAACTGAACAGAACCAACCAAAACTCAGCGGGCGCCTTGCAGCTGCCAAGAGCTCCGAAACATGCTGGCTGGAGCGGAAAACGGATGCGTTTTTGTAAAGGAAAAACGAGCCGGAAAATGAAGACCGAGGGGGAGTGACCTTGTCGATGGCGAGCGCGCCGGGCACGTCTGGTTCGGTGTCCCACGACTCCTGCAGCCGTCCGCCGGCAGGTTAATTAATATATTTATTAATTAATTTATTGAATTAGTGACACGCCTTTCGGCGTAATAACAAGGCAAACTAGGTGACCAGATTGCCCCGACCTATCGCTTATGCCGGCAGGTCAGCAGCTCCCTCCCAGCCACCCCAGCAGAGTGAATGCCGCTGCTGGAAAGGCGCTTGCCTGGTACCAGGACAGGATGGGGCAGATCCAGACGCCGTCCAGTTGCTTGGGCGTGACATAGACCCCCAACTCGTCGCAGATGCCCCGCAGCTGCGCCCACTTGCCTGCGCCCCTCCCTGGCCGCCGCTCAGCCCAGCCGCGGCCGGCGGTCGAGCGCCTGTGGACGGGAGGGGAGGCTTGCCGAGCGAGTCGTGCACCTCACGGCTGCTGCCGCGCCGCACCCACAGCTCGTGGTTGCCCGGCACGAAAAAGACGGCTCGGAACTTGCTGGCCAGCGCGGCGAGCGTGCGTCTGAAGACACCTGCGTCGTCAGAGACGTCGCCGGCCAGGATGAGGGCGTGCTCGCGGTACTCCGTGTCCGACAGCGACGTCACCCTGCGGCAGCGGCAGTGGCCCTCTTGGCTGTTGGCAAGCACCAGCTGCGGCATGGAGAGCAGAGGCGTGGAGCAAACCACTGAAAGTTCTCCGCGTAGTCGGTGTGCAGGTCGCTCACGCAGTAAACACGCATCGAGGCCTGCGCCAGCACCGCGCCGCGCCTGGCGGGCACGCTTGATGCACGTGAAGCGCGCCCCCAGCGGTTCCAACGCTTGTGTAGCGCACAGCGGCTGCTTGGAGAAGCTGAACCGCGGTGCTGGGCGCTCATGAACGTGGGCCGCTCAGCGGGTGCGCCTGTTCATCGCCCAGGGCAGCGACTCGTCCCTTCTGACTGATGGCGGTGTTGATGATGCCGAGAATCGCAAGGGGAGACGAGTGAGTTACAGTCTGCGCAAGTTGTCAGGTTCACGAATCGCGCGCGCTAAGTTGCACACCCCCTTCAATTGGAAGCGAGCGGTGACATGCCATGCGGACAGGCAGACATGGCACATGGCACCCTCCAACGCCCAACGGCGGTGCGATGAAAGTTCGACCCATTTTCGCGACATGCATGCAGCGATGAAGCAGAGCACAGCCTTGACCCGATTGAGCGCGCCGGGCAGTTTGCCCAGCCGGCTGTTGCATCGGAGCGATGGCTGCACTGCGAGGGGCAGCCCCCTCGCAGCCAGTCCGCTGCGCTTTCCTTTTCCTTCGTGGAGCAGGTGACGATTCAAGAAGCATTCATGGATCTGAAGCTACCTATTAAAATGCCACCAGGTCGCATGCAGCGAGGCATGCCGGGCGTGCCCCTGCTAGCCATGGCACCACAGAGACGACATCAAGCACGCCCTCCCGAGAAATAAGTCGTACTCGTGACTTCCCACGCAGGCAGAACGACCGCAGCCTCGCCCGCGAGCTCGTTGCCCAGGTGACGAGCGCTAGGCCAGACGCCGCCCGCCTGCAGGACATTGTCAGCCAGCTGGTGGAGACGCCCGTGGCTTTCCAAGCCTCAAAGCTGGCACCCGGCCCCTACCAGGTCGTCTTCACATCAGGCCCGCTGCTGTGGCAGCGCCTTACAAACTCGGGTGCCGTGTCAGCACGCCGGCGACGCAACAAGGCGCGTCCCAGCCGCCTCTGCTGCCGAGTGCCCTGCCCAGAGAGACCCCTTTTCCAGACCCGCAGCTGCAGCGCTGTGCAGGCGCACCAAGACTTTGATGGTGCCACCGGCGCCCTGCTGAACTACGGCCAGCTGCTGGGGGAGCGGCTGTATGTGACCGCGCAGGGCAGCTTCTGCATCAAGGTCAGGCTCCCCCTGTTCCCGCACTTGGCCACAGATCCCCCCAACCACCGTCTGCACAGCATCTGCTCCTGCGGCCGCAGGGGCAGGGCAGGAGGACGCCAGTCGACATTGAAGCCAGCGTGGAGTCGGGAACGCTGCACGTGCTGGGCCGGGCGCTGCCGCTGCCCATAAGGGGCAGCGGCGCCGTCCAGCTGGCGTACACAGATGGCGAGTCTGTCCGCATCTTTCGGAACGCCGGCGGCGGCGTGTCTGTGCAGGTCAGGCAGGACCTCTTGCAATGATTGGTGGGCTGCTGCTTGCTTTGGCAAAGAGAGCCGCTCACACAGCCGCCATGGGGCGTTGGAACGGCGCTGGCATTGCCGGCGGGGCACAGACACGGTCG
Source organism: Trebouxiophyceae sp. KSI-1 (assembly GCA_003568905.1). Lineage (NCBI taxonomy): Eukaryota > Viridiplantae > Chlorophyta > Trebouxiophyceae > Trebouxiophyceae sp. KSI-1. The sequence continues at coordinate 3,237 of BHFV01000827.1, forward strand.
AGAGGACGCGACAGACAGTTTTGGCAGCCAACAGCAGCGTAGCAGGCAGCACCAGCGACCTCATTTGGTTGTTGTGTCGGGAACGTTCCTTCAGAGAAGCCCCGCAACCGCTCCCGTGACTGGTCTGGCGCGGCGCTTGTGAGCAGCAGGCCGCCAAGCGCCGCGGCCAGCCGCAGCCGAAAAAACCACCAGCGACGAGCAGCGCAATGCAGAGCGCTGCGACGCGTTGTTGGCCCCTTCCCGCAAAAGCCCGCCCCGATACGGGGCCGCAGCGGCGGCAGCGCTGAGCTGCCGGCAGAGTCGTTCAGCAGGGGAAGATCCATACGTATTTGGGGAAAGGAAGGCCCCGAGCGCGCGCCGCCAGCGTCAGTCACTAGCAGGCAGCGCGGCACGCGCGTGCCGGCGCCGGGAGCCGCCGAGGGCAGGCGCGGCAAGAACGGGCGCGAGACGGGCGGCGCGGAACAGCACGCCGTCAGCCGTACAAAGGGTTCAAGTCGCTCTCGGAGCTAAAGTTGCCAGTCGCTGACTCGATGAACGCGGGCGCCTCGGCGGGCGCGGGCGCCGGCCCGGGCCCCGCTGGAGCCGTCAGCGGCGGGATGGAGGTCGTCACGCGCTGCAGCGTGCCGTCGTTGAAGCGCACGTACTCGGTCCCGTTCGGGCAGCGGTCCGGCTGCGCGATGAACGCGCACAGCTGGCCGGCGGTGTTGAGCGCGCAGCCGCCGCCGGCCGCCTGGATGTAGCGCGGGTGCACGCCGATCACGCCGAATATGTAGCCGGGCTGCAGCCCCGTGCTGCCGTCGGGGCTGCAGCGGAACAGGCCCGCCAGCGCAGAGATGTCCGCCAGGCGCGGCAGGCTGATGAGCTCCAGCTTGGTGGCCTCCACGCCGGTGCGCAGCGACTCGAGGCCCGCCAGGCTCTCCAGGCCTGCCGGGCGCGCAGCTCTCATCGGCGGCAGCCGGCAGCAGCTCCTCCAGGCGCTGTCGTGCTGCATTTCTCTGCTCGAGTCGTCATCCTTTTCTGTCGGCCTCGAGGGCGGGCATCAGGACCCCCCTCCCCCCCTCCAGAGAAGGGTCGCGAGCGGCGCTGCAGCTGCCCCAGTTCGTGCCGAAAGGACGCACGGTTGCAGCCGGCGATGCGCAGGATGTCCCCGATGTCTGTCAGGCGCTGGAAGCGCGGCGGGTCCATGAAGTCGACGTCCGGGCTGTTGAGGATGGAGATGCCGCCCGGCAGCGAGGTGAGCCACGGCAGCATCGGCACCTGCTGGCCTGAGACCGACACCTGCGGCCGCCGGCAGCAGTTGAGGAAACCACTGAAACCATCTCCGCTCCCGGCTCCTTTCTGGCGGCGGCTTGACTCTCAGGCGCGCAGCAGCCTCCAGATTCGACGAGAGAGGCCTGGTCTGCCGCACGGGGAAGCACGCCTGCGCCCGCCCGAGCAGCTGGAGAGCAGCCGGATACTCTGCGGCAGGGAGCAGCCTGCCTGCCTGGCCACACTTTAGGCTAACCCAAAACACGCCTTAGCTGCCATCTTCCCAGGCAAGCCAGAGAAGCCCGCGGCCCTGTGCCGGGTCCACTCTCTGTGACATGTGAGACTGCTTGCAAGGCTGCGGCGTGTGCTCGCAGGCCGCAGCGAACACACCGCGTTGGGTCCGAAATTCCCGCCGAAAAGCAGCAAATGGCGGCCCGTAACGCGCAGTTCCACCCTGCCGAGGGGTCACCGAACCCTGCAGACCGGGCTCACGTAGATGGCTTTTGGGTTATAGTTTTTAGGGTTTATGGTTATGGTTAGACCCTAAACCTAACCCTAAACCCTAAAAGGAGGGGTGCCTGGACGTAGGTGATGCTGTTGAGCTCGTCGGGCGTCGGCGGCGCCAGGCTCTCCAGGTGCGGCAGCAGCGTGTCCGGCTCAACGGCGTACGGCTGCTGGAAGGCGTAGCCTCGCACAAAGAGGGCCCCCAGACGCTGCACACGAGCACGGGCCCGCATCAGCCCACACCCCGCCGCGCAGCAGACTGCCGGGGGTGCCGTGCGGAGCTGGCGTCAGTTGCTGTGACGTTACGTTACGGTGCGTCACGTTACATCGTGTAACGTCACACCTCACCCGGGGCTGCGCGTGCGCGAGCCTCGGCGGCAGCGGTCAGGGCTGCAAGGCAGTCGGTTTCGTGCGTGTGCATGCGCTCGCCAGCCTCGCATGGCAGCTGGCTGGGCTGGGGGAGGCCGGCAGCGACTCTGAGCACGCGAGTGCAAACAGCTCAGAGCTGCTGCCTTGCCAGCTGCTGCATGCGGCACGAACAGGGGGAGCAAGCCGCAGGACAGCCGGGGGGCGGGCGTGCCTGCAGGGAGTTGATGCCGATCACGTCCAGCCAGTCGCTGACTGAACGGGAGTTGTCAGCCGTCAGCTGCGGCACCGTGTCGCCGGCATTGCAGGGCCCAAAGGCGATGTACAGGCTGCCGGGCAGGCTGGCGCAGGCGGCGCCGAAGATGGGGCCGCCCGGGCAGGGCAGCTGCGATATGTTGGGCGCCAGGTTGTCCGGGGAGTAGTTGGAGATGACGGAAAAGGTGCAGGTCGAGTTGTCGGGGGTTCCCGGAAGGCAGATGGTCACGCGGCTCTGCGGCCCTCCGCACACTGCGGGCAGCGACCGGCCGCGCCCCGTTGTTGACTGCAGCTCGAGGCAGCCAAGGCGGTGCAGCAGCTCCCGAGGAGGTGCTGGGTTGCATCGCTTGGCAGAGAGCTGTGGGGAGCGGGTGGCCCTGATGCGGCGGCGGCGACTCACTCTCGCTGGTTTGCCGAAGGGGCGGGCAGGCGAGGCGGCCCACCTGCGCCTGATGGGGCTGCCGAGCCGAATTCCGCAGCTGCCGGGCGGCTGAGCAGGTAGATGGCGGCGAGCAGCGCGAGCGCGGCCTGCAACGTTGGCAGTGGGTTCAAAACGGCTCAGCGCCAGCAGACTGAGCCGTCTCGGTGACGAGCGGCCGAGTGAGCCTGGCCACTGTACCTCTCTGGGCCCCATCCTGCTCCACCTCCACTGCCTCGCTGCTGCTGGTGTCTATGACGACTCAGAGCGCCATCGCAGCTACCTCTCTGCGCGCGCGCTGCACTGGGCGCCTTGTCTGTCCCACCCGCACTCTCCTCAGCGCCGCTGACTGCCGGTTCCCGAGCGATGTTGCAGGCGATGCAAGCCAGATGTTGGCCGGTCCGCACGCCGCCACCGGCCAACAAGCGGCTGCCACGCGGGCCGGCAGCGGCTGCCGCGATGTCTGCCCTCCTGCTTCCGCAGCAGGCCCGAGATGCGAGCTGGGGCGCGGTCGTTTTCAGCACAGGGCGCCGGCGACTTGATGTCTCAGCGGCTGCGCAAGACAGGGGGCGTGAAAGCAAAATACTAAGGCAAGCAACGGGGCAGGAGCTTGATGGTTGGGTTGGGCACCGTGTTGCCGCCCGAGGGTGTTTTTAGCTCCCCGCCAGCCTGTTCGCTCGGCGGGCGAAGGACGACCTCCCAGCAGCAGAAACGCCTGCAGGCAGCGCAGCGCACTTCTGCAGAAGTAGCAGAAGGGGCTGGACCACATCCCGGGCGGCCGCGCAGGCGAGAGGGTCCGCCTTCTCCATCTTGTTTACTAAAGCCCGCAGACCCCCCTGCTGCGCTCAGTCCCGGGTCGTGCGGTTGCGCAGAATCCGCACTTACAATATGCCGAGCGTGGCTGAGGCGTCTGCCGCGCTGGTAGAAGCGCTGAAGCGCGATGACACCGACGCCCTAGCTGCGGCCATCGAGACCGGGGCCGTCTTTGACACGCAGCCGGGGGACGACCGCCAGCGGCTCAGGGGTACGTTGGCTGCCAAGCCGTGAACGTCTGCCTGACGGGGAGCGGGTTGACCCAGCAACCTCCCTTTTTCGAGCGGATGGCTGTTGCTGCCTGCCAGCCGCCCGCACCAAGCTGCGCAAGCTGCAAAAGGAGGAGGAGGCCAAGAAGGTCGCGGCCGCCAGCAAGGCCGCCGCGGACCGCTCGCCACACACCAAGGAGGTCTGTCCTTCAGCGCGCGGTCGCCCTGCCCACTGTGACTGCTGATTTTCTCGCACATTCCATATATGTGGGCCGCGCGCGCGCAGTCGTACGACGCCAGCGAGTTCGATGCCCTCGTGGCCAAGTACGAGAAGCTCAACTGGCGCATCATCTCTAAGCCGGGCGGCGCGACCGTCAAGCCGGACGAGTTCTATCCGCTGTACGGGTGAGGGACAACTCTCTTTAGCTTTCTCCGTCCCTGCTGCTGGAGCGCTCAGTGCCAGGCTCACGGGCGGGCAACTCACAATTTTCAGCAAGCACAAGCAGCATTTCAGGCGCTCTGTCTGCAAAAGGTGGTTCCTGCCCCGCCGCAGGCTGCACATGCAGGCCACCAAGGGCGACAACACTGCCGAGCGGCCGATGTGGGCCGAGAAGGGCGGCCTCGACTTTGACGGCCGCGCCAAGTGGGATGCCTGGACGGCGGTCAAGGGCATGAAGCCCGAGAAGGCCAAGCTGGGCTTTGTCAAGGCGCGCTCCTCGCAGGCACCCGGTCCCTGCATTCCCACCAGCCCAGGAGCAATCACATTTTGGCGGGCTGTGGCGGTCTCTCAGCAGCCGGACAGGCGCCAAAGCCGCTTCCCTACCCGCCTTTCCTGTCTAAAACCTTCCTTACTGACACAGCCCCTGCCTTGTCGGAGAGAGGGTCCGTGCAAGCGCCACCCCACTGGCTGCGCTGCAGAGGCTCACAGCGGCCTGCCTGCAGGCATACTATGAGGCGCCTGTCAAGGCGTTCTACAGCGACTCGCGCTGACCAGGCGACCGCGAGCCCAAGCCACCCAAATCACCTTTCCCGGCGACTGGGGCTGCCTGTGCCTGAGGCGCTGCCCACCACCACACAGCCGGCGCCATGCCCGTGCTGTCAGACTGTAAGACTGTCAGATGGAGGCCCTGCGCCCTCCATGGGTCGTCCTCACAGCTCAGATTGGCCTGCTGCAATCCCAACGCTCGGCTGCATCAGCGCGAGCCACAAAGCACCCGCTTTGAGGCGTCCCGATCCGTCCAATCAGGGCCCAGACAGGCAGCAGGACCACCCGGCTGTGTCTGCCGAGACTCGCAATGAGCATCACTTGCCCGAGCGCTGCTCCCACATTCGCCGCATGGCAGCCACGCCGCCGGCCGGCGCCTTGCCCCCCGGCCGCTTCGCACTCGGCTCGGCAGCTCCCGCGCCGCTCGCCCTTGCCGTCGGAGCATTGCCGTCGCCGGCGTTCTCGTCGCCAAAGCCGCGGCTGGGCCGGCCCTTGCCCTTGGTGCCTGCAGCCGTGGCTTCTGCCTTGCTAAGGAGCCGAGCTGCAGAGAGACCACCTTCTCCCGACAGCAGCCTCAGGTCGTGTGATGATGATGGCAATAGATTAAGAGAAACATCACAATAGAACAACAGTAATTTACAGACTTCTAATCAACTGTACCGACAACAATGACAATGTATGATACATATTGACACGTGGAAAGGCCGGCTATCCTGCTGCCGCTGTGCCCAACCATGGACCGCATGCGGACGGGGCATTTGAGACCTCACCAGGCTCGGCCCGCTCGGAGCGCCCGGCGCTCCCGGCCGGCTGCCGGCTGGCATCAGGAGCAGGGCTGCTGTCGCCTGCCTCCGCTCCGCTGCAGCCAGGCAGGCAGGTTGTGAGGCAGCAGCAGGGTTATGGGCTCCAAATTCGTTCCTGGACTGTGGGCGGGCCTCAGGCAGCTGGACGACCACGGCACCAGGCTGCCATCTGGCCTTGCCAAGCAGGGGGGAGGTGAGTGAGCTGCATGGGCCCCCCACCTGCCCTGCGCTGCACCCAGCGCCAGCCTGCCCAGCTGCTCCTCCAGCTCTCCTGCCGGCTCGACTGCGGCCGGGGGCGGCGCCTGCCCCGCTGCCTGCGCTGCCCCGGCAGCGGGCTCAGCTGCCTCGGCGGCTGCGGTAGCAGGCTCGAGAGGAGCTGCCTTCTCGGCCACCTGCGGTGCCAGACGCATGGTAAGCCCGAGCATGCTGCTGTCTCTCAGCGCTGCACTCTGGCTAGCTGCGTTTGATGGAAGAGAGTTTGACTGATTGAATGGGGGCGGTGCATCACCTCCCCTCCTGCGGGCTCTGCCTCCTGCAGTCCCGCCTTGGAAGCCTCCACCTCTGCAGCAGACTCCGTGATGCCAGGCGCCTCCGCCACAGCTCCGCTGCTGCTTATCACCGGCTTTGTCTCCTCTTCCGCTTCCATGGGCTCCGCAGCAGCGGCGCCTGGCGACGCTGCCTGCTTGGGCTGGTTGCGCCCCTGCGCGGCCTACAGCGCAGCCATTGGTTCGTCAGCGTGGGACAGAAGTCAGCGCGATGGCGGCCACCGGGAACGGGCGCAAGGCCGCGGACCTTGAGCGTCGCCTCGTCCTCCTTGCGCTCGGCCGCGAGCTCGAGCAGGCGCGCCTCGAACGCCTCGACGTCGCCGCGGAACTCCGGCGTCGCCTTCGGAAGCTTCCGCGCCTTGGCCAGCACCGCCTGCGCGCGTCGCCGCGGCCGCCGATCGCGCGCGCCGTTCCGAGCGTCCCGCTACTGTGGAATCGCGCGAACAGCCGGGAGCGGAACGGAAGCGCGCCCTCAGGTGCTCGACCACCTCGTCGTCCGCCAGCGCGGGCTCGTAGCTCTTCGACAGCTCCATCAGCCGCCGCACGCCCTTCTCCGTGAAATTGAGCTGCGGGCCAGGCGGCCGTGCGGCGGTCAGGCAGAACCACCTCGCCACAATCAACAGGCGCGACATGCACATGCCACTTGCGTGGCTCTTGAGCACATGCGTGAGCGACTGCAGGGCCGCAGCAGCCAGCCGTACCGCACACAGCTTGCTGCTTGCCGCGCAGAGCCTATATAGTGCCAGCCGGCGGCGGCGGCCCATTGGGGGCTGCCCGGGGCAAGCGGCTCTCTTGCAGCTGCGTGCCTGCGCGAGGCAGAAGGCCAGGTTGCGCGCGTGCCCCGCCGGCGCCTCGGCGGCCCCGAAGCGGGCACACAGCTTCTCTGCCAGGCTGTCGGCATGGCGGTCCTTCCCCACGTGAGGCAGCAGGTGCCGCATGATCTCTTGGAAGCCGGCGGGCTCCAGGCCCGGCTCGCTGCCCAGGCTGGACAGGATGTCGGGCAGCAGGTTGTAGACGGGGTTGGTTCCCTGCGGGAGTTCCGAGTTACGCAGCGGGAGTTAGAAACGCATCTTTGCGCGAGAACAGCGCCGGCGAGCAGCCGGAGCGGGGCCAACAGGTTCCACAAAGCTGGCGTCATTGCCTCGCAAGCAACCGCCGCAGAAAGCCCAGGCTTGAGGAGAGGCTACTCCATACAGGCGCGGCCCCCCGGAATGCACCCACACGCAGCTTCAAAGCAGCTGCCTGGCGGCTGCGGTGTCACCTTGACGGTCTTGCGGGCCAGCTCGTGGAAGAAGAGCTGCGCCATCTGCGAGATGCGGGGGTCGGGATCCCGCAGCCGCAGCGCCAGGCTGGCGATGTGCGACCGCACCCGCATCATGTCGTTCAGGATCAGGTGGCTCAGCACCATCAGGCTGTTCTTGACCACGCCTGCGGGCGGCACATGCCCAGCAAGCTGCGCATCAGCGCAGGTGAGTCAAGGCTCCCCACAGGCGCAGCAAGCTGCGTCGGTGCAGGTGAGGCAAGATTTTGGGAAATCTGAAGATTTTGGGAATTTTGCAAATTTCCCACTCGACGCACGGCAGACAAGCTCCTGCAGCGCTGGTGGGCTTGCGTCGCCAGCCTTTGCATGCCACATGCGAGGCAACTGCTCATCAAATTGTCGTTTTCGAACGAGTAGGGCGCTGCTAGGAGGAGACACTTCTGCTGGCAAACGGCCAGCCTCTCCATACCAGAGACCGGGAACCGAGCGTGGGGGGTTAAGTGTCCTCACTGGGGAGGACGGCTCGCTCTGTAAATGCAAGAATCGCACAGCGCCCTCTCAAATTCATTTTCTTACTCCTAACATCGCATGTCAACGTCACGGCTATTGCCTGCATGGGCGGGTTCCACCCTCATCTGCTCAGACCCGAGACAATAATAGTAACAAATGCCAGTTATTAAATGCCAGTGATTAACATTATCAATTAATAATGTATTTATATTCAAATTAACAACAATAACGATAAAAATAATAATGATAACGATAATAATAATGATAAAGACATGATGCCAGGCTTGCGACGTACCCTTGTCAGGGTCCGACAGCGGCCGGTACATGTGCGCCGTCCAAGGCTCGAGCAGGTTGGGGAATCGGAACGCCAGGTCGCCGACCGCGATGACTAAGTTGCTCCTATCACCGGGCTCCACGCTCCTGGCAGGCGGCGGGTGTCACCCCTCAGGGACAGAGAGTCGCTTGCGACGCGTGTGACGACTTTGAGTGGGAGTGAAGGGACTGCCAGCCATGGTGCTCTGGCAGAGCCTGAGAGGGCGACCCGTGCGTGCAAGAGGCTGAGCAGGCAGCCTCCCCCGGCCTGAACCCCGGAAAACTCCAAGTCCAAAAACCACCTGTTTTCAAATCAGTCATCTCGTGACAACACTCTCTGTGTGCACTGCAGCATCACTAAATCAAATGACAAATCAGTTTGTTATTTAAATAATGAATTAAATCAGTTTCGGACGCTGCGGGCGCAGTGGCGGCCGCGGCAGGCCCCCCTCCCGGCCGATCGCTTGGCAATCGGCTGACATCAGTCATGCGCCCTTGCACCGTGCGAAACCGGCAGCAGCGGAAGTCTGCAGCTGAGGGGCTGGTGGGCTTTGGGCGCAGCTGGCCGAGTTGCAGCCGCAGCCCTCCACACTCCAAACGCACTGCAGTCAAACCTCGATAAGCGGCGCTTTGATGAGCGGTTTGCATACTGTAAGCGGCTGTCAAGAATCGCAGGCAAAGTCGTCTCCACAAGTGGGATCTCGCCCAAAAACCACACAAAACGACCGGCTTGCCCGGCGGCCAGGGGGCTGCAGTTGGCGAGGCTCGACTGCATAGGGAGGGGGGGAGGCACTTGTTCTGGAGCAGGGTGAAGAGCAGCTGCAGGTTCGCGTCGCACAGCCCGGCATCCAGCGCCATGAGCTCAGTGAGCGCCAGCAGCGCGGCGGCGCGCAGGCTGGGTTCGCATGCCAGCAGCGCCCTGCAAGCGGCGGCAGCAGCCGACCGTTTATGCCGAGTCCAGATCATCCCAATCGCCGAACATTTCAATTACCAAGTGCACCTCTTGTGGGAGCTGCACCGGCTCTGGTTCCCTGATGCTGAGGCAAGGGCGACGGCTGTGAAAGCAGAAAGCTGATGACAACAAAGAGGGGCTTGTTCTTCCCGCACCGGGACAGCATGCTGATCACACGTTCGTCGAACAGAGAGTGATGCGCCAACTTGCTGAAGGAAGCTTCCAGCAGCATTTCCAAGCAAACCTTGATGCTACGGCAAGCAGCCAGCGGGGGGTCGGACAGGCTGCGGCACGAGCCAGGCTGCCAGCAAGCTGCGCCTGCTGCCCCGCCTGACAATCCAAGCGCGCATTCAAAGCCGGCAGGGCGGCAAAACTGTACCTGCTGTGGCAAAACTGGGCGGCCAGGCCGGCAAAACTGCCGATCAGCCCTTGGGCGGCCGCCAGCTGTGCCTCGGCCTCCTCCTTCAGCAGCTCCAAGCCGGCCTCGCTCCCGGCGACGGCGTCCGCCAGGCTGTCGTCCTGCTCATTGCCGCCTGCAGTTCCGAAAAGGGTGTGGAAGAGGTGGCAGTTTGGTCGCAAGGGCCAGCGCTGGCAGCCGCCTGGAGGCTGGGGGATGCAAAAACAGGCCGCGCTTGCTTTGCCTGAGGCGCTCTCAGGAGCCATCAGGCCCGCTTCCGAGGGCACACCCTTGATGTATTACTAATACCTTACTAATAATATTATCAAGGCCCGTCAGCACAGTCGGAGACGGGCTCACCGCTGGCCGCTGCTGTGACCCCACAAACCGGCTGCGCTGCAGTCGGGTTCGCACTCCACTTCCGCTTCTTTGCTCGCCCGGAAAGAGCAAGTGCCGCTTTTCACTCGCGTCTGTGAGACGCAGGAGCCATGCAGCCCTGTTTAAGATGAGTCGGTATTCTCGAGTTGGGTCGCGAAGGCTCAATTCCCGACAACCGACTTTCGCCAGCAGGCGTACCCGTAACCGGCCCTCTGGGCAAGCTCGATCGAGATTCCGCCGTGATTCCGCCGTGATTCCGCCGTGAAGCCGCCGAAAGGGCGCCCCTGAGCGCAGGATTATTACTGCTAAAATAATACATACAATACATACGTCATTAACACACCGAAAATACTACATGATTTTATTAAAATGATTTTATTAAAATATTAATATTGTTAGTTGATTCATTGTTACAGTATCATGTAGTTCTACAATATCATATTCATTCCTAAAATTGCATATGTATCACGAAAAATTGCAAACATAATGAATATAAGTCATTGCCATTGGAACGCACCCGGCGCCGCGACGCCGGCCTCCGCCGCCTCGCTCGCGCGCCGCTCGGCCGCCAGCCGGGCAGCCTGCACGGCCGCCGCCTGCCGCTCCACGTGCACCAGCTGCTGCAGACCGACCTGGCCGAGGCAGAAGAAGAAGCGGGAGAGCGCGCCCGCGTCCGCGCCGCCGCCTGCATGTAACAGCTGGCCGCTGTCACCCCGGGAAAGCTCTGTATAATTGAGGAATCACCGGCACCCATTGCCGACAACCCTGTTTTCCCGAGAGCCCCAGTGTATTGCCACTTAGAACGTAGCCGCCTGCAACGCTGCAGCACGCCTGCAGGAGATGGGTGGAGTGCGGGCAAGCAAACAAGCAATTTCTCAGATTAGTTTATATTAATAAAAAAAGTGCTTATTAATAAAAAGTCTTAAAAACCTTTCCACCCCCATCTTTTAAGACCGGCAATCCATGCTTCTGACATTGGATGAAGTGTGCGCGCAGCCCTCACTCTGATTTGCTGAAGCTTCACTCGCCTGCGGGCCGCGGCGAGTCACCCCGACAAGGCCACCAGCTTTCAGAGTGAATGAATCAATAATCCTGTTACACTAATTATTATCTAAAAGTAAATTTGTGTTAATTTCAAATTTATCTCAACCGAAGTAAGTTTCATTCAACCGAAGTAAGACACGTTTATGAATATTTTGGGAAGTTTAGTAGTTGGTTTTGTGTTACAAATAAGGTAAAATTTGTATCTGTGTGCCATTTCGGAGCAAAGCGTCGCCAGCCGCGTGCGGGTGGCCTGGCGCAGCTGAGCCGCCGGGATCGCGCTCACACACGTTAGGCAGTCGGAGGAGCCTACCGCTCCTGACGCTGCCTGCAACC
>BHFV01000828.1:0-14557 GCA_003568905.1 Trebouxiophyceae sp. KSI-1
CCAGCGAGGGGGGTAGTGGGGCTAAACAAGCGGCCGCCAACAGGAATGTGTGGCAGCGGCAGGGAGCGGCCAGCAGGGGGGGCACCGTTCCAGTAGCACTGCGCCTGAAGCAGCGCCTGCCGCACCCTTCAGCTCCCGCAGGCGGCGGCTGCTGCCTGGTACCGGCCAGACCGTGAGCCTGCAGCAGCAGTGATTGACTCGAGGTGGCGCCGCGCTTGCGGCCGCAGTCCCCCAGCAGCGTGCAAGACAGCTGGAACTCTGTGAGGACTCACCTCTCAGGTCCCGAGCAGCTCGGCCACGGTGGCCTCCATCCATGCTGGTTTCATGTGCCCTCCTCAGCAGGGCCGCCGCAGCTGGTAGGCCTGGAAGTGGGCCTGCGCACGGCACAACATGGCTTTAGGCTCAGGGCGCAGCCAGCCACAGCACCATGCACGCAAGGAGGCAGGCGCGCGGGCAGTGGGCCCCGCCCCGCACAATTGCGGGGTCAAGTTGCAGTGGCAACTGCAGTGCAAAGCAGGGCGGAGGGAGCACGGCCAGTGGGTCAGATGGGCATGCCCAGAACACAGGGGGCAAGAGGCAGTGGAGCCTGAGCCGCACCCTTCAGGCAGGCAGACCTCTGCAGTGATGCCGTCCTCTGGGCCTGGCTGGGAAGTGCGCCGGCCAGCACGGCACAGCAGCGCACGGACGGCACCAAACCAGCTGCAGCCCCCTGCCGACCTGCCACCCTGCCAGCTTCAAAGGGCAGGCCAGCAGCACCGCATCCGCAGCCCAGCGCGTCGGCGGCTGCCCCTGCAGCAGGCAAGAGCCGCTTCAGGTCCTGCCTCTGCGGCCCCAGGAGCACAGCCCGCTGCAGCAGCATTCCGGAGCGCATGGGGGGTGGCAGGGGGGACTCACTGCGGATGCCGGGCCGGCAGCATTGCCGCGCAGCACCGCTCGGAGCATGAAGGCAGGAGGGGAGCCCGGATCCCACCCGCCGGCAAATGAGCTGGCAAAGGGCCCCTGGCCGCCGGCTGATTAATGTTTGAGATGCCGGCGAAGAGGCGGCGCTCTGGCCGTCCGGGGCCTGGAAGGGCGCAGACTGCGCCTGCATGTGCAGCGCAGCCGGTCGGGGCCTCTGCTTGCCGCCAAAGCTGGGGCCTGCACCGCAGCTACTTGCACCCGAGCATGCCAGCAAGAGCGGCCCAACGCACGGGCCCCAGCCAAGATGTGATGGGCGGCAAGGAAGCACTTGCCGTTGGAGCATCTCTGGCCTTCCCGGCAGCCAGCGCGCGCGCTCTGCTGAGCTGAAAATTTGCTGCCGACCGCATCGCTGCTTGCCTGACTGCGCCACAGAAGCGATCCGGTGATTGCCGCCGGGCTCCACGATGCCATGACCTCACCGCAGAGGGCTCCTGCCGGTGGGCGCCGCATGCCCACAGTTGCGAGGTGCTCGAGACAAGCAATGCAGCAACGCCATACAGCAGCACTGCAAAGGCTGCCCACAGCTGCTCCCGCTTTCTCGTGAGCCAGGGTGGGCAGAGTCCTTGCCAAGCGCTTGAAGGCCGCGGAGCCGGGGCAGCCAGGGCTGCCAGCCGCCCAGCAGCTCGATGGAGTGCGCCCTGCAACGCTGAGAGCAAGCTGCTGGCCATGCTCCTGCTCAGTCTGCATGTTAGGGCTATCTTGACAACACGGTGGCTTCAGTGATGAGGTGATAAAACCTCAGAGGGAGCTCCTGCGGGCGGGCACCCAAGCCGAGCTCTCTGCGAGAGCTTGACGATGCAACCAGGTGACCTGGATAGTACCAAACTAGTTCGGCAAGAAGTCAAGCTTGAGCCATCTCAGGTGTAGCTGCTTCGCCAAAGTGGCAGCTGGGATCGAGGTTCCGCGATGGACGCACGCCGCCAGTCAGGATTGAAACGGCCGCGAGCTAGCGAGGGAGGAAGCATGCCTGAAGGGAATCCCGCTCACAAGATCAGACTGCCGTCAGCAATCCGCCGTGCTCACCGGCGCAGCTGGCGATGTCGGGACCGGCGTTCGGCAAAGCATGCTGTGTTCAGCATCCTGGGTGCCATCGCCCGGATTCTTGTTCTTAGAGGCGCAGCTTTACCGGACATATAGATGAAAGCAGAAAAGACCCAGGAATTCTCTCTGGAACGCTGATGAGTCTGCCGAGGTCTGCTCTGAGCCGTGCCTTCCATTGACAGCAGCTCCCAGCTAGGGTCATCAGCAGGAAGACTCTCAGAAGCGTCGGCCAGCCGCCATTGCAGGCCCAAAGCGGTGGAACACGGTTGCCACGCAGGTACCAGCCGGCGATAGCGTCCCACGGCCCTTCTTCCTGGCGCGATGTGTGCATGCCACACGGGATCAAGTGCGTTGGAGCCGCGTGCGTTGGTGGCAGTTGACTATTTTACAGCTTGCACTTCACAGTTCGGGAAGAATCACGCACGCAGCAATAAAGATCACCAGGCAAAAAAGAAGGGGACCAGCGGCGGGCGGCACTGGAAGTGGTCCCACCACTTCCACAAAGCCGCCTCCGCCGTGGCGGCGTCGACGGGACCGGCCAGGAAAGCCGTCGGCAGGCCGGGCGTGGCGGCGCCCAGCCAGTACCAGACCAGCGGGGGGCTGCCTACAACCAGGTCTCACGCCAGCTTCCATGGGCCGGCCAGCAGCACGGCATCGGCGGCCCAGCTCGCCGGCGGCTGCCTCTGCAGCACGCACGACCCGTTTCAGGGCCCTGCCTCTGCTGCCCTTGAGCACAGCCTGCTGCGGTAGCTTTCCAAAGAACATTCGGTGGGGACTTACCGCGAACGCTGGCTCAGCAGCGCTGGCGCCGACCACCGGCGGGAGCACGAAGCTCGGAGCGAACTGACTCCCTTGGGCTGGCGTGTATGCCTGCACCTGAACGGGCCCCAGAAGGCAGACGCCAGCCTTGCCGGCGAGGGCTGGCGGGTGGCCGGCGGGCGCGTGCCACGAGGTGGCCGCCGGGACCGAGAGGGGGGCGGGCTTCGCCTGCACGCGCAGGGCAGGCAGTCTGAGTCCCACATCAGGGACGGCGAAAGCCTGAGCTGTTGGCGCCCCCAGCACAGATGCACGCGCACCTGGCTGCGGAGGGACGGTGGCGTGGCAGGAATGGCCCGCTGGCGACGCGGGATGAAGGGCTCCGCCGTCGCCTGTGGCTTGGTCTCTCTGGGCTTAAAGGCGGGCGCCTCTGCCCGCAGCTTGGATCCGGCCGGCGCCAGGGCATCACCGGCGGGAGCAACGACGATCAGCGCTGCGGCCACCTGCAAAGCAGCCAGGTCACGTCAGCTGCTGCCGACTGAGCTTCCAGAGCGGCTGGCACGCAGAGCTGCAGGCTACTGCTGTGCCGCCTTCTTGCGCTAAGCTCTTCGGACCCTGAAGATGCAGATTGCAGATGAGGCTGTGAGGAGTGGAAGCTTGCCGTGCCGGTGCTTGGGCCGTTCGGGTTGCTGGTGCTGAGCGCCTTGTTGCTGGTCGTGCCGCCATGCGCAGGCGAGGCGCGAGCGGCGGGGATCCCGGCCAGCCGGCCAGCCTCGTCACCCCTGCAGTACTCAGCGGATCTCAGGTTCACGCCAGCAGCAGCAGCTCAGTATAACTCGTGCTGCCTATGGCCCCTAGCTCCGACCCTCAGCGCTGAAGCGAGCGGGATTTGGCCCCTCGGGATGTTATAATCCCGGCGCATGTGGCACACACGGCACGGGCGACAGGCCGGACGAGCGTAAATTTGTGGTCCCATATATCACACCTTTGAGGAAAGTTTGCCATGTTGGCCTCCGCGAACTTGGCGGGCGAAGAGCGGGCGCCAGGATGCCTCGTGTGCCGCCACACCATCTTGCTCGTAGATCGGCTCGGGGGTCTCCGCCGGCGTCTGCCTGAGCTCTACTGCTTTGTCTGATATACAGAATGTCTAGCTCTGTATGTCACAGCGCTCTGTCGTCGGCCGCGACAGCCAAGTTTATAAGAGAGAGACAGGCTGTTGACCTTGCCCGAATGAATCCATCCAGCCAGCAGGCGAGCAGGCGGTATAGCTAATGCGCTCGCGTCTCTCAGGAGTCACAGCATGCCTTGCACACGCCCCTTTTGCAACCAACACTACCGCCCCAAAGATGACGGATTGTATAGCGCAAGATTGCATGCGGGTGGCCGTGGTGTATGCCGTGATACCACGCTTGCCTGCGTGCAGTAGAGGCAGAACTGCTGGGATTGTATATCAATTAGCTTCGGCTCTTGCCGCTGGCACCCCGAAACGCGGGCCGCATGTGCCCAGATTGAAGCACAGATGTCCCAGTTCCGACAGACCAGATCCTTTCAGAGGCGTGGAAGGAGGGCCAGGCTCGCAACTACACATGGAACATGTTTACAGCCGGATCTGGGAGAGCTGGGCAGCAGGCTGCGGGCGTCCTTCTCGCGAGCGCAAATGATCGGGCCGGCTCGGCTTGCCCCAGCCGGTAGCTGGGCCTGCAGCTAGGCAGCACGCTGCACAGCGGCCTGACTAGGCTAGCCCCTCTTGGCAGACCGCTGCTTCCAGGCCGCCCCACCCGGCCCCGCGGGCCTCCCTTGTCCGCCTGCAGCAGGTGACAGCAGGCGGCTCAGCGACCCACCTTGGAGAGATAGGTCTGCGGAAAAGGGGCTGGGAGGGGCAAGAAGGCGCACCTGGAGGGGCACGCCGCGCTTGCGGACAGCAGCGAGCCTGCAACCCCAGCCGTGGCAGCTCAGTGACTGGCTGCCAGTGAAGGGTATGGGCGCCGGCCCCCGCTAATGGCCAGAGCGCACGCGTGCCAGAGATGTTCGGCAGCTGTGCCTGTGCATATACTGCCCGGCCTAGCCCAGGGCCACCCTTAAGACGGCGGCAAGCTGCACTGCAAGCAAGCCGGCGGCGGCACGAAGCGAGCGCAGCGGCGGCCCCCGGCACACCCCCTGAGAGCAGCTCAGCCTGGAGCAGGCGACCCAGACTGGCCCCCTCTTGCCCGCCAGGCCTCAACACTGACAGCTCCTTCGTCCCCCATGCCGGGTGCAGAGCAGGGCCCCCACCTGCAGAGCGGGGAGGGACTCTGACTCTGAGTCAGGGCGCGCTCGACGGCGGCCTTGGGG
This sequence comes from Trebouxiophyceae sp. KSI-1, assembly GCA_003568905.1. Taxonomy (NCBI): domain Eukaryota; kingdom Viridiplantae; phylum Chlorophyta; class Trebouxiophyceae; species Trebouxiophyceae sp. KSI-1. The sequence continues at coordinate 5,089 of BHFV01000828.1, forward strand.
CCGCAGAGCTGGGCACCCACGTGCCCAGCTGGCTCCAAGCCAGCTGATCTGGGTTGTCCCAGATCTGGTACCGGGAGAGCTTCCAGCTGCCCACCAGCAGGACCGCGCCGGCTTCCCACCACTGCGCCGGCGGCAGCCCCTGCAGCAGCTGTGAGAGCCGCTTCAGGCCCTGCGACCTCAGGCGTGGCCCAGCCGGCTGTGGCAGCCTTCCTGGTGCGCACCTGAGTGGGGCTCACCGTAAAAGGCGCCCGCTGCCTCACTGTCCAGCAGCAACGGCGGGAGCACCAAGTGGCGCATGCGGTGTGCGTGGCCGGCCAGCTGATAGGCCAGCATGAGCACCAGCCCCGCCCAGAAGGCGCCTGAGCGACCTGCACAGCAACCACAGCGAGTGTACTGCCATCTCAAACGAGTCCAGGCCAGCGAGCTTGCGGCACTGCAGGCTGCTGCTGTGCGGCTGCGGGAGCTTGAGGAAGCCGAAGCGCAGACAGGGCTGCGAGCATGGGGCAGCCTACCTGAGCGGTGGCAGGGCGTCTTTAGATGCTTGTCCTCTTGAGCTGGTCCTTTGTCTTGTTGTTCTGCGCCCGCGGGGCGCGCACGGCTGGGATCTCGGCCGGCTGGTGGGCATCGTCGCCCCTGCGACACTCTGCTACGCTTAAGAGTCGGCTGCAGACGGAAGCATGGGCAAGCCCTCTTGCAGGCCGAGCAGCGCCATGCCCCCCTGTCTTCAGCAGCTGCGGCCGTTTTGGCTGCACGGCCGGGCGAAAGCGCACCTGGAAGGGGCCCGAGGAAGGGGCAGGCCGGCGACGAGGTCGTGGATCTCCGCCGGAAGCTGCACAGGCCGGGCTTGAATAGGTCCCACCACTTCCACAGCGCGGCCTCCGCCGCCACGGCAGAAGTCGACTGGCCCGGCTGGGAAGAACGCGGCAACCCAGGGGCGGCGGCGCCCAGCCGGGACTAGGCAAGCTGGAGGCCGCCGCTGACCTGGCCCCAAGCCAGCTTCCATGGGCCGGCCAGCATCACGGCATCTGCCGCCCACCAGCTCGCTGGCGGCTGCCTCTGCAGCAGGCGCGACCCGCTTCAGGGCGCTACCTCTGCTGTCCTTGAACACAGCCCGCTGCAGCAGCAGTGCAGAGCACATGTGACGGGCACCCACCGCATATGCCGGCTGAGCAGCGCTGGCGCCGACCACCGGCGGGAGCACAAGGCTCGGCGGCAACTGGCCGCCCTGGGCCGGGGTGTAGGCCTGGACGCAGACGGGCCCTAGCAGGCAGGTGCCAGCATCGCTGGCGGATAAGGGAACTTGGCTGGCCGGCGGGGGGCACTCGTAGGCCGCTGTGGCCGGCAAGGGCGCGGGCTCCGCCTGTAAGCGCAGAGCAGGCAGTCTGAGCTCCAACTCGGGGGGCGGCCAATGCTGGGGCTTGGTGTGAGGGGAGCAACTGACAGCTCGTCCTGTCGACGGAAAAGCTCTGTTGTCTGGGGGTATCGACCGATGCCAATTCACCGAAGTACCCCATCACCCTCGAGAGCCCCAGTGTCAGGCCCACCGGACGCAGCTCCCACCTGGGCACCTGCACTGCAGCTGCGCACGCTCTAGCATCCCAGCGTGAGCGGCCCTGGCAAAGATGTGATGGGCAGCAAGGAAGCACTTGCTTGCGTTGGGGCGCCGGTGAGTGCCAGCGTGCCGGACAATTCTGGTCACGCCTCGGCTGGCCTCTCTGGCAGCCAGCGAGGCTGCGTTCACGTCGCTGCCCGCCCTTAGCTCATCTCGATCGCCATGTCCGAGCCCTACCCTGTGACTAGAGGGCTCTTACATCAGAAAGCTCCTGCGGGCGAGCGCCGCATCCCTCATCAGCGAGAGGCAAGATGTGCAGCGCTTCGACTGAGGAACGAAGAAAAGTGCTGAACGTCCAGAGAGAGGAGTGCTTCATATAGGAGCAACCACACAGATATGTGCATATACAGGGACTTCTCACGCCGCGATGGGCGCCGCATGGCGCCATCCCTCTTTGAAAAAACGCCGCGTGCTGCCGAAGCCGGGCGTACCTGGCGTGGTTTTAGATTGCGAGTACGTTTATTAGCTGCATCATCTGGCTCAGCAGGCAATGGTGCGAGCCTGGCCGTCGGAGGAAGCGTTTTTGGGTCGGCATGCCGAGCGCCATCGCGGGCGTTCTTGCTGCCGGAGGCGTAGACACACCGCTCGGCGGCGCGACGAGCACAAACAAGCTGCTCTATCGCCTCTAAGCTGATACTAGGCCCGCTGAGCCCCGCTCTGAGCCGTGGCTTGGCTCAGCAGCGGCTTCAGCAGCGGCTTCGGCTGGCAGGGCGGCGGTCTCCGGTCCTGACAGCGAGCAATGCACGCATTGACAACCCTGGGTGCTCTCTAATGGTTGCTTTCAGGCCTGCTGCAAGAAGCCAAGCTCATCACACGTCTCCCATTCTGGGGAACAGGTGGGCGCATGCCACCAGGGATCGTTGGCCGCCAGGCCAGGCAGTTGAGGCAGGCACAGTTGTTTTGTGTTAGTACCGTTCACAGTCACCAATACAGAGTGATGTCGTCACGCAAACATGCAAAGGGCAGGCCTTTCATGCCCAGAAAACGGGCAGCGTCGGCGCAGGGCAGTGGTAAGTGTCCCACCACTTCAGGCACGCCGCCTCGGCGGTGCCCATGTCAACTGGGCCGGCCAAGAACCACCAAAGCATGCCGCACGCGTCCGCCCGGGACCAGACCAGCTGCGGCGCGCCCCCCACCGAGCTCCACGCGAGCTTCCAGTGCCCGGCGAGCACCACCGCGTCCGCGGCCCACTGCGCCGCCAGCACCGGCTGCCCCTGCAGCAGCAGCGTGCAGCCTCACACGCTGCCCCCCAAAAGCCATGCCGGCTGTGGCAACATTACAAAGGGGCGGGGGCTCACCTCGAACGGCAGCGCAGGAACGTCGCCGTACAGCATGGGCGGCAGGAGGACGCTGCTGCCCCAGGCGCCGGCCCCAGCAGGCGTGTAAGCCTGGACATTGACCGGGCCCAGGAGGCAGGCAGCAGCATCGCCGACAGGGAACAGAGGGTGGCTGGCAGGCTGGGGGCAGGCAAACGCCGCCGGAGCCGAGAAGGTGGCGGGCGCCGCCTGCAAGCGCAGGGCAAGCAGTCTGAGCTTCGCGTCAGGGACGGCCAAAGCCTAAGCTGTTGGAGGGCCGGAGCCAACACCACCGCTGCACACGCTCCCCGCTGCCGTGGGGCGTCGGCGTGTCAGAAGTCACCTGCTGACGGCGCGGGACGAAGGGCTCGGCATTGGCCCGCAGCTTGCTCTGCCTGGGCAAGAAGACCGGCGCCTCTGCCCGCAGCTTCGTCTGCCCGGGCTTGAACGCAGGCGCCTCTGCCCGCAGCTTCTTGAGCGGGATCGCGTTCGGCGCCTGGTCCTTGGCGACAGGAGCCACCACCGGCGCCGGGGCCACCTGCAAAGCAGCCACTTCACGTCAGCTGCCGTCCATCGAGCGTTCAGAGCAGCTGGCACTCAGAGCTGCAGGTTACCGGCGTGCCGTACCGCCGTGCGGTACTGAGCCACAGCAGTGTGAGGAAGCAGCAGGTGTTGTAACGAGGCGTCGAGGGCAAGCAGCCTACCCGAGCGGTACCGGGGCGGCGCGTGGCGCTTATGACGTGGACTTCCTTCCTCCCTTCGTTGTGCTGTGCCCGCGGTGCGCGGACAGCGGGGATCCCGGCCTGGCGTGAGACATCGCCGCCCCTGCGGCCCTCGGCGGGAGCTCAGGTTCAGTCAAAGCGCAACATATGGAGTTGTGGGGTCCGTATTCTCGGTCTCGCCCGTCAGACTGAAAGGGTGCGTGCTTCGACGCCCTTTCTCGGGATGTTAGCTCCTCGCACAGGTGGCACACGCGGCTCGAGCGGCAAGGCCCGAGCGCATCGCACTTTGGGCGAGTAAGTGACGGACCCGGTCGTGGCGTTCCCCTTGCTGGGCTGCCCGAGCCTGGAAGCAGCCCGCTGCTTGCGAGGTTGCTGCGTGTCCTTGAACATCTTGCTCGTTGCGCTATTACGGTTCGACGCACGAACTCCGCTAGTGGCTCGTATGCTGAACTATATCTCAGCTCTGAGGAACAAGGCGTTCTGCCGTAGGCGCGCGACAGCTCTGTTTCGAGGAAAAGGCCAGGCTGTCCTTCTCCGCGAAACCGAGCGAGCACGCGCCATCGCGCACGGGCCGTGCTGCATACAGATGTCTTACTGTGCCTGAATTCAGTGGCGCGCCGCTTGCAGCCCGCCGGATGTCTTTCAACAGCCCCGATGATGGCAGATTGTATAGCGCAAGATTGCATGGAGGCGCTGCGGTCGACCCCTCTAGCTCCTTCTCGCCTTCGTGTTGTGGCTTGATGCAGCTGTGTGGTAGTCCGGTCTTGATCTTGCGTTGTTTGTCCGACGGCATGCCCAGAGCGGGTCGCATGCGCCAGCGGAGAGGCGCAGATGTTCTGTGGTCCAGGCAACCCCGTGTTACTCAAGGCACAGAAAATGCAATTTGCCCGTTTATACGCACTCTGCATGCAGAGGGCCTCAAAACAATACAATTTAGTTTTGTTGGCATCCATCTTCTCTGACGATGCCCGCTTGCGATGGCGCATGTGCCCCTAGCTCGTGCACCAATGCCGCTGCTTTCAGGCAGCCTCCAGCTCGCTCCTTTCGTTCTTGGCGGCTGTAATGCTTGCAATGTGTCTAGCATCCCACATTTTAGGGCCGTAGCCGCAGTCACAGCCAAACACGGACAGCAGACTGCGAGCGCCTGCGCAAGCAATGGATCGGAAACGAGCACAGCTCAGCGGCCAGAGCTGGCAGGCCCGCGGCTGCGCTCGCAGTTCAGCAGCTCGCTCCTTGGCAGCCAGGCCAAGAAGGTACGGCTTCTGCTCCGTGGAAGTCTCCAGGCGCCGAAGTTGGTGGCTCTGGAGGCCCTCCTGCTCCTCCTGCAGCAGGCAGGGAGAGGCGCCTCAGACGGGTCTGCTGCCACAAGCCGGGGGAAGGGGATGCCAGAGGCCTTGGGACGCACACCTGGAGGGGCACGCCGCGCTTGCTGTCAGCAGCGTGCCTGCGAACGAAGCAGTGACAGCTCAGTGACTGGATGCCAGTGAAGGGCACGGGCTCTGGCCCCCGCTGAGGGCAAGAGCAAACGCGTGCCAGAGGGGTTCTGCAGCTGAGCCTGTGCACCTCCAGCACAGCCTCGCCCTGGGTCTCTGGACAGCGGTGAGCAGTGCTTGCCCCTGGCCTGCAGCCTCCGCCTGAGCTGCACTGCAAGCGAACGCAGCGGCGGCACTTGGCACACCGCCTGAGAGCGGCTCAGTCTGGAGCAGGCGACCCAGACGAGCACCCTCTTGCCCGCCAGGCCTCGACACTTGCAGCTTCCTTGTTCTGCTTGCCGGGCGCAGCCGGGGCCCCCACCTGCAGAGCCGTGAGGGACTCTGCGCCCTGCACTGCGGAGCCAGGGCGCGCTCGATGGCGGCCTTGGAGCCGTAGAGCTGGGCGCGTGGGCGCCCAGCTGGCTGCAAGCCAGCTGCCAGAGATCTGGTACCAGGAGAGCCGCCGGCTGCCGACCACTGCGCCAGCGGCAGCCCCTGCAGCAGCTGCGAGAGCCGGCAGGCCCTGATGCGCGGCCAGGCCGGCTGCGGCAGCGCTGCAGGTGTGTTCCAGGGCGCACCTGGCAGGGGGCTTCATCACCGGCGCCGCGCCGGCAGCGGAGGCGCGCAGCAACGGTGGGAAGGACACGGCCAGTGGAGGAAACTGGTGGCCCCGGCCTGCACGAACGCCAGCACGGGCGCAGGGCGCGCCAGGTGCATGCCGGCAGAAGCCTCGAGGGAGGAGGCGGGGCCCTAGCCGTGCAGTCTGGCCTGGCGCCGGCCGGCAGGGGCGGGGAAGCGCGGCTGGCCGGTCTGCGGCAGCAGGTGAGTCGTCACGGCCGGGAAGGGCACCTGCATGAGCAGCGCAGCCAGTATGAGCCTGAGCTCAGTGGTGGCCACAGCTGGGCTTGCGCACGGCCGAGTCAGCTGCATACGGACCTGGCTGCGCTTGGGCGGTGGCGGTGCGGCGGGTACGCATTGTAGGTGACTGGAAAGAAGAGTTTTTTTTGCCTCGAGTTTGATCATTCTTGGAGCAAAGATGGGAGCCTCTGACCGGCGCCGGTGCCACCTGCACGGCAGCCCCAGCTCGTCAGCTCCCGTCCAGCGGTTGGCGTGCAGCGCGGCTGGCTGCTGCTGTGCCGCTGACTTGCTGCAGTAGTGGGCTGCCTGGAGCCCAAGGAAGCAGAGTGCAGACGAGGCTGCAAGGGATAGCAAGTAGCCTGCCTGAGCGTTTGCAGAGGGACCTGGTTCGCTCGAGCCGTGGTGCCTGCCCCTCGCCGAGTCGTCTTGCACCCGCTTGGGGGCGAAAGGCAGGGACGGCAGCTGGCGGTCCAGCCTCGTCAACCCTGTGGCGCCCGTCCGAGCTCAGGTCCATTCAAGACAGTGCAAGTGGAAACTTTGGGAACATTGCTGTGTGTGCGCCCTCCCAAGCAGACGACAGTGCAAGCACGGAAGCAACTCAGCTGCCGAGCATGACAGGCAGGCAGGCAAGCTCACGGCAATGGCAGCACAGAAAACACTTGGCTCACTCGCCAGACTTGCGGGCCCGCAGCTGGGCTTGCAAGTCCGCCACCCGCTCCTCAGCGGCCTGGCGGTGGAAGCTCTCCTCATGAATGGCAGCCTCCAGGCGTCGAATCTGGCTCTGGAGCCCCTCCTGATCCACCTGCAGCAGCAGACCAAAGCGGCGGATTGGTGCCACGACCAAGCGCTTGACAGCAAGTTCGGCGAGCAGGGGGGCAGGGTGAGAAAGGCAATAAATGGAGCACCTGGAGGGCCATTCCTCGCTTCTTCGCTGCGGCAAATCTGCGAGCGAAGCAGTGGCAGCTCAGTAAAGCTGCTAGTGAACGGCCGGGTGGCGAACTCTAACTGAGGGGCGGGGCACACTGATGCCACAAGTCCTCCATCTGGAGGCGCATCTCCAGCACGACCGTCTCTAGGCCCCCCATTTCCTGCAGAAAATGGTACAACGGAGTCAGGGTGCCCTCTCTCCTGAGTTACTGATTGGCGCATGTGGAAGGATTGCATGCTGAGACAGAGTTTCCCACCAGGAGCTCCTCAGCGCATCTGTTTGACGCCGAACAGCGAGATTGGCGCGGCCACCGGTGCCTTGCCGCGAGCCTGGAGGCGGGCCCGCTGCACACCGGTGCCGATGTTGTCGCTGGCGATGGCGGCCCGGGCTGCCTGCGAGCAAGCGCAATAGGCTATGGTTGGGCTCAAGACAGCTCAAAGTGGCCTTTTCCAGGATGTTGACGTTCCGCCCGCAAGCCAATCCGTTTGACCCGGAGATAGTTCAACATGCGGACCACATTCAGGCCGGTTCAGAGCAGACTTGTATCGTACTGAGCGCCCCCATGTTTTATTGAGCCTGAATGAATCCAGCGGGCGCCCCATAAAAGCCCTGACTAGCCTTCTCAGTCGAGCCGATCAGGGCGCCCCGCGTTCCCGGCCGCGCCCCTCCACCCCGGTAGGCGGTGAATGCTCGCGGAGGCCGGCTGTGTCGTGCGCTGAGCTTTGCTGCTCTCGCCTGCCCGCTAGGCTTGCGGTGCCCTCTCTTGCACTCCGAGACGGGGCGCAGAGCAGAGCCCGCACCTTGAGCGCCTGAAGCCCGGCCGCACCCGGGCCGGGGCAAAGGCGCGTGAGGAGCCTCTGGGGAGACGCAGCGGTGGCCGCTCTTGCGCAGCGCCATCTCAGCTGTCAGTCAGCCGTCTGCTTCCCAGCAGGGCAGCTGGCCGGTCGGCAGCTCGAAATGACTGGCCGCCGGGGCCGGGAAGGGCGCAGGCGCCGCCTGCATGCGCACCGCAGCCAGTCTGGGCCCCAACAACTTAGGGGCGGCAAGAGCTGTGGCCTGACGTCAGAGGAGCGACTCACAGCTCGTCCCTTCAACGGAAAAGCTCTTCTGTCTGGACCCATCCACCCCCGAGAGCCCCACATGTGTCAGGCCCACCGGACGTAGCTCCCATCTGGGCACCTGCATCACAGCTGCGCGCACTCCAGCATCCCGGCGTGGGCGGCCCTGGCAAAGATGTAATGGGTGGCAAAGCACTTGCCTGCGTTGGGGCGCCGGTGAGTGCCATGGTGCCGGGCCGCTCGGGCCGCGCCTCGGCTGGCCTCTCTGGCAGCCAGCGAGGCCGAGAGCACGTCGCTGCCCGCCTTGGCCCACCTAGATCGTCATGTCCAGGCAAGTAGCAGACTGTGACATTTCTCACCCTCCCGCGATGATGGTGCCTCACCGCAGAAACGCCCTCCTGCGCCGCATCCCACATCAGCGAGAGGCACGAGATGCAGCACCTTAGCTGCGAGAGGAACGGCAGAGGTGCACGTTCAAAGCTAGGATTGACTCTAAATAACAAATCCACAGAGCTTGCGTGACATTTCTGGGCCTTTACAGGGACACCTCGCGCGGCAATGGACGCCGCCTGGCGCCATCGAGGATTGAAACGGCCGCGTGCTGCCGGGGCCGAAGCGCACCTGGAGCAGGCATATATAGCTTTAACCAGCTGATAAGTGCATCCTCAGGATCAGCCAGTGATGGCAGGAGCCTGGCCGTCGGAAGAAGCGTTTTCTAGGTCGGCATGCTGTAGCTTGCTGGGCGCCATCGCGGGCACTTGTGCTCATGATAGGAGCGTATCTGGCAGCGGACATAAGTGAAATCTGGTCTATGTTTCTACCCAGCCCGCAAAGGCCCAATTTGAGCGGTTTCTTTCCTCAGCGGCGGTGCACCTAGGGTCGGCATGACGGAGGCCTGGCATGCACTGCTGCCAATCCAGATGCGCAGGCTTGCATAGGTGCTTTCTAATGAGGCAATGGCATCGCAGAGTCCCCTTACTGACTTCACGAGCTATGCGAACACCATCCCCTGGTCGGTCTTCCTTGGCTCTTCTTGGTTTGGTTTGCTGCTGCAGGTCTCCACCCGCCTGGCGCCCTCCTGCGCCTCTGCTCTTCCTGCTTGCAGACACGGTCTCTGACGGCAGCGATTCTTATGCCTTCTGAGCCGCCGGCCGCAGGCCGTATGCTGGACGCCAGCGGTGACGGCGGACAGCTGCTGCTGGGCGTTGGGCCAAGTGGCAGCGGGCTGGCGGCGGCGATGCCATACAGCAGCTGGAGTGCTCAGCCTCACCGCTGGCGCCGCAATTGGCGACTGGTAGGGTGCTGTGCTTTTCTGCTGCGGCAGCGGGCAGCTCGCAGCGGGAAGAGGAGGCTGACCGCCTCTGCCAGCGCGTGTGCGAAACTGTGGTGCGCCATCCAGCCGTCTGCCTCATTGCAGTGAAGCTGCTTTTTTGTGCCAGCGCTGCGGCCCGGCTGCCTCACTTTGCCAGAGCACATGCAACATGCCAGAGTATGGTGTGCAGTGCTCGGACGGCTGCAGAGCGG
>BHFV01000829.1:0-14556 GCA_003568905.1 Trebouxiophyceae sp. KSI-1
GCCGTCGGCCGCCGCGTCCGGCCGCGCCCACGCGTTGGAGCGCCAGCTGGGCGTCGTCGCCGGGCTCGGCTGCACCTCAAAGCGCACGCCCGAGCGGGGCACGCGCGCGGCGCTGGGGCCTGCGGTTTTTCCCCGGACGGCAGGGCGCGTCAGTCGCACCGTCTTGGGCGGCGGCGGTCACAGCGACGCCGGGCTGCCGGGCGGGGCGCACCGCGGGAGCCCGCGCGCGTCGGCTCCAGCGCGGGCGAGGCGTCCCAGGTGGACGGCCGGCGGCCGGGCGTGGCGCTGGCCGAGCGCTCGCGGCGGGGCGTCACCTCCCACTCGTCCTCCCGGCTGCGCCGCGCGGGCGTCGCGCCCCACTCGCCGCGCCGCCTGCAGGGGAGAGCAGCCGCGCTCGGCCGCGCGCCAGACGCGCCACACCCTGAAGCAGCTGGGTGGCGGGGGCCGCGCCCGTCATCCCGCCGCCCGTCGTCCCGCCGCCCGTCCCGCTCGGGCCGCCGCTCGCGGCCGTCCCGGCGGTCCCTGTCCGGCCGCCGCTCGCGCTCGCGCTCCCGGTCGCGCTCCCGAGTGCTCTGGTACAGCCCCTCGCGGCCGCGCTCGCGCTTGCGCTCGGCAATCTCGTCGCGCACCCGCTCGTTCACGCCGCCTGCGGGGCCGCCCACCCGTCGGGCTGCCGCCAAGCTGTGCGCCCGGGCTGCTTGCTGCTGGCGTGCTTGTGCCGGCGGTGACCTGGGTGGGAGGGCGTTGCCGTGCGGTAGCCCCTGTAGTTCCGAGCGCCCTGGCTGGCCTCCGCCGCGCCCGCCGGCTCGGCAGCAACCGCCTCCTCAGCACCGACGGCCTCCTTATCCTCGTAGTCCAGGCTCACCTTGGCGCGCTTGGCTGCAGCGCACACAGAGAAGCCTGGATAGAGTCGCTGCCGCTGGTGCAGCTGTGCATGCGCGGCCCATGAGCGGATGCTGCAGGCTTGGCTGGTGATGCCAGTGGTGAGACCCACCAGGGTGCTCCGGCTTGCCCTGTTCCAGCCGCTTCTTGGCTGCCAGCACGTCCAGGCCTGCAACATCAGAGCAACACCGGATGTTGGGCTCGTTGCTGCGCAAACGGCCACGCAGCGAGAACGACAGCTCGGGTGCGAGATTGTGACGAGGTGCAGGCAGTCCTAGCGGCAGGTAACTCGCCTAGAGCCGACTTGCGGGGTGCCGGCACTCGGAATGTAGGTCGCTCGGCCTTCAGCGGCACCGACAGGCCCCCGACGGGCTCTGGCTGCGCAGCACCGTCTCCGGTGCCGCCTTCCTGCACCATGATGAAGCCAGTTTTGACAAACACTTTTTCGCAGCTCGCTGAGGCAAATTCCCTTCCTTCCTGCTTCTGATCGAAGCAGCCGATGCGGCATTTGCTTGCCGATGCATTTGCTTCCTGAACAGACACGAACGTAGCAGCCTTTGAGTGCTCGATCGATTGCCGGGGCTGCCGGCGGCACCTCCATCTCGTGGAAATGGAAGGCGACGGCCGCCTGAAGGAGCTGTCGGAGCGGCTGGGCAGCACGATGAGCCGTATAGACGAGATGCAGCGCAAGCCGAGCTGGGGCGCCCAGCTGAGGAATCACTTCAGGACGCAGTCAGGCAGCATCCTCAACGTGCTGTTGGCTGGCGCAGCCTTTTCTATCGCCATGGGGCGGCTGGCCCAGAAGCACGAGCACGAGGTGAGCCTGCTGGTCAAGTAGAGCTTCGGACTGGCCCGAACACATGCTGAAGCACCCATAAATGGTGCGTGGTGTCCCTTTGCAGGAGGAGCGGCAACGATGGCAGGAGCAGTTGGACAAGGCCAACGCCCAGAGTAGGAGGTGACCTCCCATTCTGAAAGAAATTCAGCTGCTGCCAATAACTCCTGGGGCCCTGAGCCGACTGTGGCCGCTGCCGCGGCGCGCAGCCTGCAGCAGCGCGTGCAGGAGGCGGAGCAGCAGCGGCAGGAGCTGCGGCAACTGGTGGTGCGGGAGTTGGAGGCAGGCGGCTGGCGATTGGCACCAGTCGCCTCTCGGATACGCGGCCTTCTGGAGCCGCCAGCACAAGTCGCGCCTGCACCTGAAGCTGCTGCGCCCGCAGCAGGCACGTCGGAAGCACGACAAGGGCCGCAGGCGGCGCTGCCTGCGCCAGTCCAGCCGGTGCGTCACCCGCACAATCGCTCAGAGGTCATTGCTGCTACCTGTCTGAGCGGTGGGGTCCCTGAGGCACAAAATACTTGCCCTGCAGTCGCCGCCGCAGGGCAAGATCATGATCTGAGCGGAGCAGAGGAGCACGTGTAGTGGAAAGCATCGCGTGTGGGAGAGAGTGCTGACCGATGCGCCTGGAAACACGCAGCCAGATTGGCTGCTGCTAGTTTTGAATTGTGGCAGGATGTAGGTTGAGTGTGAGCTGAGCGTGCTCTCGAGTTGCAAAAGAACGCAGCGTGACAGTGCATAGTCCTTGCCGGGACAGTTTAGGCATGCGAATGCAACAACAAGTGCTGCTGCGAACAGGATGTTTGCCATTCGATCATACCTCGTCGCCTGCCCGCTTTGCTCAGTAATCTGCGCATTTCAAAAGCGCGCCGTCAAAAGGGGCACCGTGCCCCCTTTGGAGATCGCAGTGCAAATGAAAACAGACATCATATCAGCTTTGCAAGCCTCTCCTACTGCTTAAAACGCTTCGTCAGTATCGGTGGAGAGCCTGCACGTCAGACTATCAAGGTTGCCGGCCGTCTGCGGCGTGAATGAGCATATCCGTCTGGAGCAAAAAAAAGGCAGCACTGGCTGGCGGGCTCCGGTGCCCCGCACCGGTGGCGCGGGCCTACCCGTGAGTGATGGATCGGCGGACAAGTCTTCGGTCCGCCGCAGACCGCGCGCCCAGCTATCAGAGCCTGCGCTCGCTGGAGCGGGGGGACCGAAGCACTAGCATCGCGGCCAGCACGCGCGCGTCCAGCGTGCGGGCGGCCGAGCGACTGGGTGGGTCGCTCTCTCCGACGTCCCGGAGCCCCTCAGGGAGCGCTGCGCCATGCTGCATCTTGCCGTCTTGACCCCAGCGGTGCACCGCGTTGGGCGGTCCGGAAGACATGCATGTGACTGCGATGTCTACCTTTGAAGGCGTTTAGCAGATCAGCCACTGTTCACAAGCAGCTCTGGGCAGCCCATCGGGATGGCGGTGCGTTGGAGACGTTTCGAGCCGTTGGGCGCTCCTCTCTTGCGGGCTTGCGAGCAGACTGTCGCATGCCCGCAGGCAGCCTGAGCACACGGGACCAGCACTCGCTGTGGGCGCGCCTGACGGCCTGCATCGCCTATGCCTTCATGAGCGTCTCGATCACGCTCTTCAACAAGGCCGTCTTCAGCGTGTACAACTTTCCCTACCCCGCCTTCGTGACGACGCTGCAGATTGTTGTTTCGATCGTCTACATGCTCGCACTGCACCAGATGCGGTTCATGGACCTGGGCACCACCTGGAGCTTCAAGACGGCGCGGCAGGCACGGCTTTCGAGGTCTTACAGCCCCCCCTGCCGCTACAGTTTCCGTCTCCCAGCATGAGCGCCCGGCCGGCGCAGGTGCTGCCCCTGTCCTTTGCCTGGTGGCTGTACGTCGTCTCGGGCGTGACCGCGCTGCGGTACCTGAACGTCCCCATGTACAGGCGCGCCCCTTTCTCCCCGTCCCAGCCGCCCCTGCGCTCCCCCCGCTGGCTCATGCCGCTCCTCCCGCCGCCCGCAGCGTGTTTCGGCGCACGACCACGCTGCTGGTGGTGGCCGGCGAGTGGCTCATGTTCTCCAAACGGCCGTCCACGCTCAGCATGGTGCGCCTGTGCGCCCGCCTCCTGCACAAACAGCCGAGCACGTGCCGGCGGCTGAGCCCAGGCCCCCTGGCAGGGCTCCATCCTGGTGATGGTGGCGGGCGCGGTGGTGGCGGGCGCCACCGACCTGACCTACAGCCTGCCCGGCTACATCTGGGTCACCATCTGCGCGGTCTCCACCGCAGCCTACCTGCTGCTCATCCGCAAGCTCAGCGACCGCACGGGTGCGGCGTGCCTGCGTGTGCGCAGGCGCTGACTGTGTGCGGGGTTCGCGCACTGCCTTTTTCAGGCAGGGGCGCTCCCGCTGTGCCTGCAGGGCTGACGCAGAGCGGGCTGCTGTTCTATAACAACGTGCTCGCGCTGCCCATGATGGCGTCCTACATGCTGCTCGGCACGAACGAGGTGCAGCAGGCGATCAAGCTGCCGCAGCTCACGCAGCCGCACTTCCTGGCGCGCCCCCTCACCCCCTCGCAGCAGCCGCCGGGCCGGGCGCAGGGACGCTGCCCTTGCCGCTGAAGCAGAGGGTGGGCCAGGCGGGCGTGCGCTGCCCCCTCGGTCAGACCGGGCCGTCGGGCTGCTGATGCCTTGCCGCGCACCCGTGTGCAGATCATCCTGTTCTTCTCGGCCTCCCAGGCATACCTGCTCAACGTCTGCATTTTCTGGTGCGGCCCGCCGCCGGCTGTTCGCCTGCTCCCGCCGGCTGTTGCAGCCTTACATCCACAAGTGGTGCACTGACGCAACCCGCCTGCGCCCGCAGGTGCACGGTGCGCCTACCCCCCTTCCGGCTCCACGGCCTGCCACCGAGGCCCCCCCCTCCCACTGCCCCGGCGCTGAGTCGCGCCCCGCCTGCCGTGCAGACGACCAACAGCGCGCTGACGACGACGGTCACCGGCCAGATGAAGGACCTGGTGACCACCGGGCTGGGCCTGGTCATGTTCGGGGACGTGCAGTTCAGCGCGAAAAACATCCTGGGAGTGAGCGTGGGCATGGCCGGCGCGATGCTCTACTCCTTCCTCTCCTACTGGGAGCGCAACAACGTGCACTCGCAGTGAGGGCGCTACCCGTGCCTTGGAGCGGTGCCTGGAGTGACGACGGGTCGCAGCTTTGCACCCGGGGGGGGGCTCTGGCGCCTCCCCCACACTGTCTCGCTCTGTTTTTGTGGTGGGGACCTGACATCGTCGTGCCAGCAAATTGACCTAACCTAGACGCTCACTAAGTGGGGCGGCCGCTCTCGGCGCGCCCGGGCCCTACGCAGACTGTCGTGGCCCCCTTCCCCTCGGTCGGCACGCGCGCTCTGGCGGACGGAACACACACAGACACGCACGCACTGCGGCCAAAAGCTCGCTCGCTCGGGCAGCCGCCGGCCCGGAAGAGGCCGGGCGGCACAGAGGGGGGGCCTGCAGGGGGGATAAGGGGGGGGGGTCCGCCCGTCCTAGTGATACACGATGCTCCACACCGCAGCAGCAGGCGAGGCGGGACAGCCGGACTGGTCGCTGCCCGCGGCCGAAAAAATCACCGCAGTCGGTCCTAACAGAGCGCGGCGGCCTCAGGGCGGCGGCGCGCTTGCGTGCCGGCCGCTCCTCAGGCGGCGGCCGAGATCGGCTTCCAGTAGTTGACCGTCGACTTGTAGTAGGGCTCGACCTTCTCAAAGGCCGGGTCGTAGACGGGCGCCACGATCGGGTAGATGCGCGCGACGGTCGCCTTGACCAGGCCGCTCTCCTGCGCGGCGCCCAGCAGCGTGCCCGTCCGCTCGTACGCGTCCTTGTACAGCGGCTGCTTCTGCAGGCAGCCGGCGGCAGGGGGGCGTGTCAGCGTCTCTTCTCGCCTGCCTGGCGAGGGCAGCACATGGGGACAGGCGGAGGGACGGACCACGAGGATGTCGTGCGCCTGCTGGCCCCGCGCCTGCGCGGCGTCGACCACCTTCTGGCTCTTGTTGACCGCAAAGTGGTACACGCCCGACGCGCGGTCGGTCGACAGCTCGACCGCCCGCTTGTAGGTCGCGCGGCTGTAGGCGACGGCCGGCGAGCTCTCGTCCAGCAGCAGGGCGTAGACTGCAGCACCGGGGGGAGGGGTGTCAGGCACCGTCCTCAGGGGGAACATCTCTAGGTCATGGCTGGGCGCGAGCGGGCCGTGGGCGCGCCGGCGGGCGCGACACGGTCGCAGCGGCGTCTCGGGCTGCGGCCTGGCGGGAGTGGAGGACGCACCCCGGCGGGGGATGGCCGCAACCTCGGCGCTCGTCCGCTTCACCGTGCCGGCGACGCCCTGCTCCTGGAGGGCGGACAGCAGCTCCTGGAACTTCACCAGCAGCACGTCGCGCGAGTGCTGCGCGTACTCGGAGACGCGCTCCGGGCGGATTGTGCGCAGCGCGCGGTCGGAGACGCCCGCGCCGGCGAGGATGGCGCTGTCGGCCTGCGGGGTGACGCCAGGGTCGCCTCAGGCCGCGCTCGACCGCTCGACAGCCCCCTGCTGGCCGCGATGCTGGCCGGAAGCTCGGGGAAGGATTCAAACGGGCAATCAAGTCCCCGGTTCCGGCGCCCGCCGACCCACTGCGACGTCCCAGGTCGCAGAGGCAAGCATCCGGCACGCAATGCCGCGGGCGCCAGCGCGAGGCGCCCTGATTCCGGGTCGCCCTGCCCCTGGGCGCGCTGCACGGTCCAGGGCGGCAGGAGCCGCCCGGAAAGGCCGGGCGCACCTTGGCGTCCGTGAACTTGAGCACCTCCTCCACGACGGCGAGCAGCTTGTCGTAGGCGGGCGCCGCGATCTGGGCCACCATGCCCTCCGCCTTCTCAGCCCGCGTCCGCACGAAGGCCGGCAGCCGGCCCTTGACTGCGCCGTACAGGCCGCTCGCGTACTCCGCGCCCGCCGTGGACGCGTCGCGGACGAAGCCCAGGCGCCGGAGCTGCGCCGGCTTGGGCGCGGCGGGCGCCGCTGCCTTCTTCGGGGCTGCCATGTCGGCGGCTACCTGGTCGCTAACGGAGGAACTAGAAGGAGTCGCAGAAATGGGGCGTTCACAAGATCTTTTCGGAGGCGCGCGCAAATCTGCGCAAGTGGGGCACAAGGGGAGGGGAGTAGGGATGGGCCCTACGGCGTAGAGACGGTACGATGGCCTATACGAATACTCGTCGAAACGTATAGTATGGGGCGAAACTCCCCGTATTTGCCCCGTATATACGGCCGAACCGTACCGTATCCGGCTAAACTCGGCACAGGCAAAAACTTGCACCAAACTGCTCCGCGAGAGTCGAAACCGCAGTGGCTCATCGCCAGCTTTCGAGATCTAGCGCTTTCCGCAGGTGGCATGCGGTTAGGACTCGCCTGGAAGCAAGAAAAAGTCGACCAAGCCGGCCTCATCAAGCATCCCAGAGATGCATGGAGACACTGCACGGAGGAAAGCATTCCTCTTGGCTTATAAAGCCAGCCTGACTACAGTTTCTTCTTGGCCCGCTTCGATGCCTGGTGCGCTGTACAGGAAAAGTGCGTCAACATCCCGCCTAGCGAGCCCCCCATGCGCGCAATCCAGCTCGTTACAGCGAAATTGACGCCCCGCCGCCCTCCTTCTGTACCTCTGGAGGTTACGTCTCTATCTGATGAAGCGCCCAGCGCCATATTGGGCAGAATTGGCGCCTCCTGCGCTCAAACAGTATGTCGCATGACCCATCGTACTGTATCGTATTCAGCGAGCCAGCGAGGAGGCCCAGTAATACGACCCAGAAGACGTATGTACAGTACACCGTCCAGGCGTATCGTATGGGAGGGCCGAATACGGCGGTGGTCCCATCCCTAGAGGGGAGCGGTATGCTCCAGCCTGGCGCATGCACTCCTGCAGTGACGGGCGTAAAACGTAAAACTTTTACCACGGTAATTGGTAAAACCTGGTTATAACCGGTTTTACCTCCCCGGTCCAATCGGTAAAACATGGGGGCGGAAAACTCGGTAAAACCTGTAAAACCCGGTAAAACTCGAAAAACGCCGTTTTTGATTGTGAAATTTGATCAGCAGGCAGGACTTGCAGCAAAGACGTCATCTGTCGCTTTTCACGCCGTCAAATGCAGGTTTTGGTGCTCTTGGGGGGACTCTTTTTGTTCTCGCATCCCGCTCAGGCATGTCCTGAGCTGGTCCTGATGACCAGTTCCTGGAGGTGGCAAGTGTTCTGTGTGATGCGCTGATCAATTTCTGGGAGACGTACGCAGCAGATGCTCTTTTTATCATAGCAGCAGCTGCCCTTAGTGCAATGGCTGCGTGTCTAGTACTGATGCTCTGCTTGGGAAGGGGGTGCTGCTTACAAGAATTTGGTGATCTGAAGGAGGCGTTCAATGAGAATGTCGTTGCAAATGGGGAGGTCAACCTGATTTGATTGCATTAGGTCACTCTTTGAGGTTTTCCCAGCAACTTCTGCCTCCAGCAGTTATTCCCGCAAGGATTTGCTTTGTGACCATGGAGCCACTGTGACCGGCATTGGTGTCATCAGAAGCGTCTATTCGAGAGCTTTCGATTGACGTATAGAAGAGATGATTCTAAGGCCGTTTGCTAGTTTTACCTGGTTTTACCGAGTTTTACCAAAGGGGTTTTACCGGTTTTACTTTTACCTTGGGGCCTCGGAGGTTTTACGCCCATCGCTGCACTCCTGGCTCCTGGCAGTTGCAGCCAAGACGTTATCACTAGTCTTAGGTCCATGATCCCGATGTGGGAGGCATTCATCGGTTCGGATGCGACGAAGCCTGATAGCTTGGCGTGCTGACGCTAAAAAGATGGACCATGACGGCGGCATGCTGCCGTGTGCATATTGGCTGCCTCTGCGCACAGCTGGCTTGAGATGAGGCCATTTTAAGCCACATGGCTTGATTTAAGCATTTATAGGGTGACTCATGTTGCTGTGAACGAGGAGGACCACACCGCACACCAGCCTCTCCTGCAGCTGCATCATTCCTGGCATGTAGTGCCCTGGGTAATGAGGGGATGGGATTGGCATCGCCCCATGTGCGGGGTGGCTGCATGGCGGCGCACGGGTGCAAACGGCAAACGCCACGCCAGACAGCACAGCCTCATCAGGTTTCGCCATTTTGGCCGACAGATGCGCCGGACGACAGCGAACAGCGATCCGCGACGCTCTATTTCTTGACCCCGCGCGTGCGACCTGCCGGGCCAGGCACCGCGCGGCGAGCGGCTCGTCGCCGTGCGGCAAGTCTGCAAAGTTTGCTTGCGCATCTCGCATCTCTCTGCCAATACTGCTCGGCAGGAGCTCGTCCATCGCTGCCAGTAGACGCTGCCGCTCTGAGGATCTCTGCATCGCGCGCCAGCGCTGGCTGTGGCCCGACTTTTATGTCTCCGGCAGCTCTGCTGCTCGACAGTCCTCCTGGATGCGCCAGGGCGGCAGCAGCACCGCGTGAGGGCCGGCAGCAGACCGGCTGCCCGCTGGGCTTGCGCCGCAAGGCCTTCGGCAGTGGCCACACCGCCTTCAGGCCGCGCAAGAGGTACCGCCGACTTTCGCGCGTCCCGCTGCCGGCCTGCAGACCGCCGTGCGCCTGCCTGATGCGTGCACACCGGCTGGTTTTGCTCCGGCTTTCAGTCGGGCTCGGTCTCGATCGCCACGGACCCCGTGCTCGGCCGCAGCTGGCGCGCCGGCGCCATGCCCACATCGGCGCCGCCTGCTGGGGCCCTCGTGGCGGCGCTGCAGCATTGCTGATGGGCAGGTGGGGACTCGAATGGCACATGTGCGGGCGTGCCATGCCTGAAGGCGTGCGCACCGCAGGTTCGCCGCCGATGTCGTGCACGTCGATGGCGCCGGCCCCTCGGGCAGGAGCGCGCCCTGCTGGGCGGGGCGCGACGCCGACGCGCTGCCATGGTCGCGGCCAAACTCCCTGCAGCAGAGACCAGGCTGGGACGGCGGCCTGCCGCTGGACAGGTGACCTTGTGCGCCAGTCCTTGCTGGTGCACGCATCTGGCTGCTGCGACCAGCCAGCAACCGAGCGGCGGCGGCGGGCGCAGGGACCGGCGAGCGCGCGCGCCGGCGTCCACGGAGCACCGCGAGTTTGCGCCGCCGCACCGCGAGGCGCTGCAGAGCAAGCTGAGCCAGTTCCTGGCGAGCAGCAGCGACACGGACGAGGACCCGCTGGAGGAGCTGCCGGTGGAGCACAACCAGGCGGTGGCCGCCATCGGCAAGGCCATCTACGAGGTCGTGCGCCTGGACCCGGCCGGCCGCGCGCGCAACATCTACGTCAAGCGGCGGGACCTGCTGCGCGGGATGCGGCTGCAGCCGCGCGACCTGCGCCGCATCGACCCCTCGCTCGCCTCGCTGACCAAGCCGAGCACCAGCATCACCGTCAAGGAGAACGCGCTGCTCGTGCAGCTCGGCGGCGTCAGGTGCCCCCGTCCCCCGGGCCGGCCTTTTGCTTGCCCCCGCCCGCGCCCGGCGTGCTGAGGCCGACTTGGCGGCGCAGGGCCATCATGATGGCGGACAAGTGCCTGCTGTTCGAGCCGACGACCGTCAGCAGCCGCAAGTTCCTCGAGGCGGTGCTGCCGCGGCTGCAGGAGGCGCGGCGGCGGCAGCAGGCGGTCGGCGGCCACGGCGACCCGCACGACGAGGGGCTGTCGCCGCCCTTCGAGCTCGAGTGCCTGGAGGGCGCCTTTCTGGTCGCCATCGGTGCCTCTCTCGGCCCCGAGGCTCCCAGCGGCTCCCGCCCCCCGGCCCAGCCCCCTGGGTGGGCTGACCGGGCGCGCCCCCGCGCAGGCCGGCTGGACGCGGAGATGGAGGCGGCCACGCGGCGCATGGCGGCCGTGCTGGACAAGCTGCCCAAGGAGATCAACCCGGTCAACCTGGAGGAGCTGCGCCGCGTGAAGCAGGCGCTGGTGGAGCTGGAGTCCAAGGCCGACCAGCTGCGGTGCCTCTCTCCCTCTCTCTCGGCCCCTGCCGGGCACACCAGCCGCTGGCAGGCGCGATGGGGTGGCGGCCTGAGCGCGCCCGCCTGCTGTGGCAGGGACATGGTGGAGGAGATAATGGACGACGAGGACGAGGTCCGCGACCTCAACCTCTCCTCCCGCCCGCTGCGCGAGGAGCGGCGGCGCGTGCGCGAGCGCGAGCGCCTGGAGCGCGGCATGGCGCGCGTGGCGGAGGCCGACGCGCTGCTCAGCCACCGGCCGAGCGCGAGCCGGGGCGCCGCCTGGTCGGCCGGCGCGGCCGGCGGCGGCGACGAGCCGCTGCGACGCGACGCCGACGCCGGGCGGTGCGCCGCCTGCCTGCGGGCCGAGGGAGACTGCGGGAGCCAGGAGGCCGGCAGCCGGCTGACGCGGGCCCCCCCTGCTGCCTGCTGCAGCGCGTACGACGACAGCGAGGAGGGGTACAACGCGGAGTGGGCGCTGGAGGAGATGGAGGAGGCCGAGGCGGAGGAGCGCGAGACGGAGGAGGTGGAGGACCTGCTGGAGTACTACCTACAGCGCGCGGCCGCCACGCAGTCCGAGGCCGAGCGCCTGCTGGACGGCGCGCGCGACCTGGAGGAGTCGATCGGCGTCTCCCTCTCCGCCCGCCGCTTCGAGGCACGCCCGCCCGCCCCCAGCAGCCGGACAGGCTCCCCCCCTCCCGAGTGCTGCTCGAGCTTGAGCAGGGGCTTGTGCGCGGCAGGTCAACCGGCTGGAGCTGACGCTGTCGATCGGCAGCTTCGCGGCCGGCCTGGGCGCGATGATAGCGGGCATCTTCGGCATGAACCTGACCAGCACCTGGGAGGCGAGCGTGGTCGGCTTCTGGGGCATGACCGCGCTCATCATCGTCGGCTGCATCTGGGTTGTCTGGGCGCTGTACAGCTACACGCGGCGGCGCCGCATCCTGTGAGAGCCGCATGAGCCGGGGGAGAGAGTGAGCGAGCGAGCGAGCAGCATTGCGTCCGTGCGTGTGTGAGTGCACCGAATTGTTTTGGCACCGAATCATGGCGAGCGACGCGAGCAGCGAGGCGAGACTGGCCCCCGAAGAGGCGGTGTCCGCAGTCGGGAGCTCTGTGTAACCGCCGGCGATTTTGAACGCACAGGCGGCCGCCGCCCCCCCGGCGCAGCCTCAAAAGTCCTTGAAGGCGCCCGTCGACTGGTAGCGCAGCGCCGACGGCCGCGGCCCGCCGTCAGGCGGCTGCGCGGAAAAGTTGCTCGTGTCCTCCGGGTTGCGCACGCGCGGCACGTACGGCGCCGGCAGCTGCCGCCGGGCGAACGCGTCCCAGTCGAAGCCGCGGAACCAGGCGTGCGCCTTGACGTCCGCGGCGCCGCCGCGCCCGGCGCCCAGCCGCTGCGCCGGGTGCAGCACCAGGATGCGGCGCACGAGGTCCGCCAGCTCCTGCGCGCCGCCGCCGCCGCCTCGAGTCGCGGCCCGCCTGTGCCCGGCTCGGCTGCCGCAGCAGCGGGGAGGGGGCGCGCCTTGGAAAAGTGCGGCGGTATGGCGAAGCGCACGGCGCAGATGTTCTTGAACATGGCCACGCGGTCCTCGTTGTAGAACGGCGGCGCGCCCGCCACCATCTCGTACACCAGCACGCCCAGCGCCCACCTGCGGCCGCAGCAGGGTCGGCGGGAGGGGCGGCGGCCGGGGGCTGCTGCAGCCAGCCAGGCGAGCAGGCGGGCGGTGGCCGCACCAGTCGACCGCGCGCGTGTGCCCCGCCTGCTGCACCAGCTCGGGCGCCAGGTACTCGGGCGTGCCGCACAGCGTGTAGCTCTTCTGGCCGGCGGGCGTCTTCTTGGCAAAGCCAAAGTCGGCCATCTTGACGTAGCCTGTGGTGTCGATCAGCAGGTTCTCCGGCTTGAGGTCCCTGCAACCCTCAGATGCACAGGGCGGTCGGCGCCCGCTGCGGCCGGCTTCCCCCGGCGAGCGGGCCAACAGGGCAGCGCAGGGCGCACCGCCACATGATGTTGCGCTGCTGCATGTACTCCAGGCCCAGCACGACCGAGGCGGCGTAGAAGCGCGCCTGCTCCTCGCCCAGCGGCTTGGGCCGGCTCTGCGGCCGGGAGCCACCGCCTCACGGCACCGCGCAGCACCGCAGCTGCTGCAACAGGGCGGGGCGGGGGCACGGGCCTGCAGGTAGGTGAATAGCTCGCCGCCCATGACTGCCTCCAGCAGCATGTACACGCTGGTCGAGTCGGCAAAGCTGGCGCGCAGGTTGACCATGAAGGGGCAGTCGCACTCGGCCATGATCTGCTTCTCCCGCTTGACGTGCTCCTGCTCCCAGGCAGGCGCTCTCCCTTACCTCCTGGTGACGGCAAGAGCAAGTGGCACCGGCGGGCCAGGCGGGGGGCACCTGCAGGCCGGTCGCCACCAGCTGGTGCTTGCTCATCTGCTTGAGCGCGTAGTAGCTGCCGGCGTGCTTGACCAGGGTGACGACGCCGAACGCGCCCGCGCCCAGCCGCGCGACCGTCTGCAGGTCGCTCAGCTGCAGCCGCTGCAGGCGCGGGGCGGGGCGGCGGGCGTGAGCTCACGCCCGCCGCGCCAGCCTGGCGCCGCGCGTGATGGGGTGGGGAAAAGACAGGGCTCGCCTGCTGCGCGGGCAGCCCCGCGGCGGCGCCCGCCTGCGCAAAGCCTGGCCCCAGGATGCGGACCGCGTCCGAGCGGTGCAGCACGAGCAGGTCGCAGGCGACCAGCGCCTTGACGGCCACGCGGCTGGCCTGGCTGCCCAGCAGCGCCGCCTCGCCCATGCACATGGTGGGCCCCAGCCGCCCGATCTCCTGAGCGCGCGTGCCACCGGCTCGCGCCCGGCAAGAGCCGGCAAGAGCAAGCAGGCAAGAGCAAGCAGCGCCGCGGCGGCGGGCCGTCCCCGCACCTGGCCCGCCTCGTTCAGCACCGCGCACAGGCCGGCCTCGACGACGGCAAAGGTGGCCGGGCGGCCGGCGGCCAGCAGCGTCTGCCCGGCCTTGGCGCGCACCGGCTTCATGGCGGGGCACAGCTGCGAGCGCTGCGCGGACGTGAGGCCCGCCAGCGCGGGCACCTGCGGGCGGCGGGGGCTCAGGCGGCGCGCCCGGCAGTGCCGCTGCCCGCAGCGCGTTCAGGTGGCTTGGCGGTGGTGGGCGGCCCAGGTGGGGCAGGGCGGGGAGCAGCGGGCACCATGCGCAGCGCCTCGAAGCGCCACATGTGGCGGATGTCCGCCAGGCTGCCCAGCAGGCTGTCAAAGTCCTCCCGCGTCAGGCTCAGCAGCGTCCCCTCGCTCAGCGCCGTCACCGTGGCCGCGCGCACACTCTGCGCCCGCGCCGCCCCCCTCGGCACCCCCAGGCAGCTGCGGGCGTGCGGCGCGGGCGGGGGGCGGCACGCGCCTGCCGCAGCAGCGCGAGCTCGCCGAAGCAGGAGCCCTTGCCGATGCGCGCGAGCTCCTCGCCTGCCTCGCTGTGCACCAGGAAGCTGCCGTCCTCGATCACGTAAAAGGTGTCGCCTGCGCGCACGCGCCGCAGCCTCCGCCGCTCGGCATCTGTGGGGACAGTGAGGCGGCGGCGCCGGAAGGGCTGAGGGTCGTGCCTGGGTCGCCGGCCTTGAAGACGTCGGTGTTGGCGGGCACGCTGAGCGTGCGCATGCGCTTGGCCAGCAGGTGCAGCTGCGCCTCGGGCAGGTTGAACAGGATGGGCACCTGCCGCAGCGCCTCCAGCTTCCACACCTCCTCGATCGGCCCCAGCAGCTCGTTGAACGCCTGGCGCCGCAGCGAGAAGCAGACGAGGCGGCCCTCCGCGACGGCGTCCGCGGCCCTGCGCACGCGCGCCGCCGCGGTCCGGCTCCGGCGGCGGGGGGTGGCGCGCGGGGTGC